>JANHFO010003011.1:383433-396679 GCA_032468095.1 Pareas carinatus | reverse complement strand
TTTAATTTGGTTTTACATTTGAAATTTTTATATGGATTTTTAGCCAGGCCAGTGTAATTCTTTTAATGGGTTTTAATTATTGTATGTTGGTCTTCTTTTTACCTCTGACTGTACACCGCCCCGAGTCCCTTGGGAGAGGGGCGGTATATAAATTTTAAAAATAAATAAATAAATAAATAATGAACTAAGTTAAGCACATGAATGCTTGAACTTCTGAATTAAACCTAAGCGGTGATGAATGTACATTATGAACTGTACAGTAAATATTACTATGAAACCTCAATTCAGTGGCTTTGATAAAAATTAATAAGAACTAAAAATGGGAGAATCCACTTATTAGGAATTCATTGAACCTAAAGTAATCAGCAGGTATGGTGTCAAGGCCGAGTTGGATTTTATCTGCATTTTTCTTCGCAGCTTGACTGGCCCAAATTACCCAACTGGTTTTCATGGCTAAGACAGGTCTTAAGGATATGGTACATTTCTAGCATCCTTTCTTAACCATTAGACTAAATGGGATCTCTTTCATATCAATATAATTATTTAAATATTACAAATGATGCAAATTCCCACACAAATTATGCACTCATGTTATTATACAATGGCAATAAATTAAATATCCCCACCTTGAATGATCTATTTGAGATTACACTGCACCCATATATTTTCAATAAAGAAACTTACCTTCAGAAATTCTGTTACGTGTTCAAGTTCAAGACCATGTAGAAAGACTTCCATGTCACTAAAAGCTGCATAGGAACTTTTCACATGCATTAGTTCAATTATTTTAAGAAAATATATAATTTTAATAAATGTTTTCAACCAAAATTAAGAAAATAAATTATTTGTTTCAAAGAAAGACCTGATATTATCAATCCATTTTACAGATACTAAAATGTAAGTGCCAAGTTCTGAGCTTACTTTCCATTACGATGAACAGAACATTTGAAAGCACGTACTTATTCTGAATTATTGGATCTAGTTCAAATCTGATTCTACATAAAATTCTGGAGTTTAAACATGCATGGTCTTTAACGGTGGTCTCCAACCTTTTGGGCACCAGAGACTGGTTCCATGGAGAAAAGTTTTTCTGCAGACCGGAGGGGGCATGGTTATGTGTGTTGCCTGCATCTCGTGAATGGGGCTTGGTTTGTTTGCATGGAGCAGTTGTGTCTCACATAATTGGGGATGAGCTTATAATGACGGCAGCAGTTGATATGGGAGAGGTTGTACTGGGAAGAGCATGCAGTGAGAAACTGAAAACTATTCCACTGTCTGACAACAAAGTGAGACGAAAAATTGGAGACATGGCAAAAGACATACAGAGCCATATAATAACATGTCTTCAGTAAGTCAAATTTGCATTTCAGGTCGATGAAAGTACTGATATTGCCAGTGATGCCCAGTTGTTAATATATATACGATATTGCTGGGACGGAGAAACTGTTGGAAGACTTTTTGTTTTGCAAGGCCCTTCCAGGGTGTACAACAAGAGAAGAAATTTTCACAGCCCTTGGCACTTTCTTTGTGCAGTCTGGACTTTATTGGACAAACTGTATTGGAGTGTGGATAACGGTGTTGCTGCTATGACAGGAAAGAAGTCTGGTCTAGCTGGACAGGTGAAACAAATAGCTCCACACATTAAAGCGACCCACTGCATGATTCACCATTAGGCTTTAGCTGTAAAGGGTATGGATGAAAATCTCGCTGATGTATTTTCTACGTGCATTTAAATTGTTAGTTTTATTAAGTCTAGGCCTCTCAATCATCATTTGTTTGAAAACCTAAGCCATGAAATAGAAGCTGAGCATCAGCATTTGTTGCTACATATGGAAGTCAGATAGCTGTCACGAGGTAGCATTGTGCAGCAACTATATGAACTGCAAGAAGAACTATTCATTTTTCTAAGTGAGTACAATCCATCACTGGCACTGTTCTTAGCAGATGAGACATGGGCTGCAAGATTATCTTACCTTGCGGACATTTTTAATATTCTTAAATTGGGGGATGCAAGGGCCTGATTCAAATGCGCTGACGACAACAGACAAAAAAACCTGAGTATATGGAAGGCTAGATGAGGGCAAGGTGTTTATGAAATGTTTCCACTGCTGGCTGACTTTCTGACAGTGCACGAGACTGCAACAGATGTCATTAAGAGCACTGTTGTCAACCATCTTGAGCACTGTCGCATTATTTCCATGAGTATTTTGGAGACAATGACATGAGCATGTTTGACTGGATTTGAAATCCATTTGAATGCATGCTCACCAATTTAAATGGACGTGAGCAAGAACTGGCTGAACACTTTGCTTGAAGTTTAATAGAAGAGACTGCTGTCATTCTGGATGGCATGTTCTCAGGAGTATCCACTACTGTCTGACAAAGCCATCAAAGTTCTGCTGCCATTTGCAACCACATACTTGGGCAAATCAGCCTTTTCTGTAGTTACTGACATAAAGACAAAGTACGGATCAAAACTTAACATTGAAGCTGACATTCGCGTATGTTTATCACGTATATCAACACGTTTGAACAAACTCTGCAGTGCCAAACAGCCACATCCCTCACACTGGACCAAAGATTATTAATTATTTTAATTATTAAAATAAAATCTTAAAAATGTAACTGTTTTAATATTTGTAGTTATATTCATTATCTTTTGAATGTCTGCTGCACTGCTGCATAAGACTACAATCCTACATGAATTATCAATTAGTAATTAGTTGAATTTGTGGAAATGGGGCCCTCCATGTAGCAACAACTTGTTTTGTGGGTCCGCAGCTTGAAAAAGTTTGAAAACCCTTGCTCTAGAACAAAGACTTAAACTAGAACACAACTTTCAAAAGATAAGTTCTTTCTTTCTTTCTTTCTTTCTTTCTTTCTTTCACATAAAAGTTTATTTTGTTTTTATATGTTTTTAATATGTTGTGAGTCGCTCTGAGTCTCCGGAGAGGGGCGGCATACAAATTTTATAAATAAATAAATAAGTCTGTTGTACTACCTGCTTTTATGGCCTTTAAGGGCATCTGGAATTGAAGTCATAAATCTATGAATAGGTTCTTCTTTAATCAGGTTCTGGAACTTTCTTTGAAAAGGACTTGCTGTCAAAGAAAGTAAACTGAAAAGCTACGAAAAATCACAGGAAACAATTTTCACCATTTTTATACCTGTAGCAATATGTTCATTCTACAACAAAAGAAATTGGGAATTCATGGACACGCTGAAAATGATTTTCTAATACAAATATTTCTGCTAATTTATTTTTCAGAGAAAATTAACTGAAATTATTTCTCAATTCCAAGAGGTTAAAGTAAAGGATTTATTGAACTGATAAGTATCAGAAAAAGCATGTTTATTATAGGAAACATTAAAAATGGTTTCTTTAAGGACATATGAATATACAGGGTAAACCTTCTGTCAACTACCTATTGTATCTGTTAAACTACCTTGGTCTTGCTTGTCAAAATCTCTCAGGTATAACTTATTTTTAATAGAACAATTCCTTAATAAAAAGCCAAGTGGGTACAATCTATTTTCAGACATAATTAATTTATGGAATTTTTATCTTTTCATACTAAGTTGATCGTTCGTTTTTTCTTCTGCTTTAATTAGTCTCTTAATAGAAACAAATGGAGATGTTCACTAACAGAAATGTTAGGTATGTTTTTGGAATAACAGGTAAATGAATATATATATGCATACACATAATTGCTATAAAAATAAGGATATAATTTGTTTAAAAATAAAATACATTAGTGCACTTGACATTACTGACAATTGCATAAAAAATAATTGCACTGCATCTTCATATTAATATCAATAATAAATAACTTATTTATTAATCATAAATAACAATTAAATATTGTTTTGATATTTTAAATACCCTCTATAAAATACAGAATACAACCCCATTGACAATTAAAACATCTTAACTCAAGGACTGATGCTTGAGTTCGCATAGAACAGTACCTCTAAATGCTTCACATAGAACAGTACCTACCTCTAAATGTTTGTTCATCTTTGCAATCTCTCCTGGGGTCTGTCCATCTTTTGTCTGTATTGATTTATCAGCTCCAAGTTCAAGCAGCTTGAATACTACTTTTTTATGACCCTTGCATGCTGCCCATGTTAATGCCTGTAATGATTTATTAGCAATTGTTAACGATATTTATTTTATAATAATAAAAATTAAAACTTCAGAATATACATTATGATCCCACTCTATATAACATACAAATACTTTTTCTTCACATTCTAATTCAGCATCATGTCTTGCCAAAGCTTAAAACAAAAAACTGAAATAGGAAGAAGAGAGAAGAAAGAAAATATGAGAACAAAGTGAGGCTAAAGATAACTGGTTTGAGCGGAGGTGCAATATGGAAGCACATAAATTAAATTGGGCAAAACATTGTGCACCAGTTGCACCTATTCCTGGATCATGAGGCTCAGCTCATGTTTACTCACATCCTAGCCATCTCCTGAATGGATTACTGTAACATGCTTTATGTGGGACTACCCTTGAAGAGTATCTGGAAGCTTTAGCTGGTACAAAATGCAACAGGACAGGCAGTTAGGTGTGACCCTAGGAAACCATATGTTGTGCCTCTGCTCCTTTCAGATGCATTGGTTATCAGTTTGCTTCCAGGTCCAATTCAAGGTGGTTGAGGCCAAATTATCTGAGGGATTGCCTCTTCTCGATTACTTCTACCCATTTCATCAGGTCCACCAGAGGAGGCATGCCTTTTCTGTCATAGCATCCAACTTTTGGAATGTGCCCTGAGGCAAAATTAGCCCCTAATCTTACAGTCTTCTAAAAGCCCTAAAAACATGAGTTTTCCATCAGTCCTGGGGAAATCCTCTAGCAATAGGAAGTCCATGCAGATGCTACATTACACATAATATTTTGATTTAAACCCTCTTGCAATCTTGTCTTAAGTCTTAGTAGTCAATTGGTTTTAATTGGTTTTATAATTGTTGGTTGTACACCTTCCAGGGTCATCTTGGGTGACATAGATAGTCACATAAATTTGATAAATAAATAAAGCTATGTTACACTTTTGAGAAGAACTAGAATTTCCCTTTTTTTTTTCACCTATCGGTAGCTCTGCTCTACATTAAACCTAAGACTACATTTCTACTTATTTTTCACTTCACAATAGCAGTGCTGGAGCAGTAAAAATTGCCAGATAGGGAAAAAAACATATCTTTAGAGTCTATCTTGCTGGAATTTTTTAAGTTTCATAAAGGAAAGTAAATAATCTAGTTAGGATTATATAAAAAACTCACAGTGTAACCGCCTTTATCCTGGGCATTTACTTGTGATCCATGAACAACAAGGAGAGCAACAACTTGAGAATGGCCTTCTCCAGCTGCATACATTAATGGAGTCATTTTCTTCCTACAGAAGAATTCATAATATCTGTTTTAAAAATGCCTCAATTGAAAGTACTTTTTAATCTGCTCTTAAATAAAAGCAGCATTGTCAACTGAATAAATATTTACTCATCCCTTGTTCTACAAGAAATCTTAGTCCAGAAATAAATTGTTAAGTTCAGTGGAATGAATTCTAGCGCCTTGTTTAACCAACTGATACAACTTAGTGCTGTAAAGCACTATTAAGCGGTATATAAGTCTAAATAATGATGATGATGATGATGATGATGATGATGATGATGATGATGATGATAATAATAATAATAATAACAGCTGATCCAAATGTTATCATGATCATGCTCCATTAAGCATGGAAACAATAAGACATAAAAATGAGGTAACAAAAAAAATACCATTGTGTTATTTCACTAGCATTTCTTTAAAACTGATTGAATCCATTTCTTGTCAACAAAATTCAAAGAAAGATGTTGAGACTTTAGAACGAGTGCAAAGAAGAACAATAGAGATGATTGGGGGACTTGAAGCTAAACAGTATGATGAACAGTTGCAGGAACTAGGTACATCTAATCTAGTGGTGACATGATAGCAGTATTACCATATTTGAGGAACTGTCACAGAGAAGAAGGAGGCAGATAAAGCACTTAAGGAAAGGACAACGTAATAGATGGAAAATTAGCAAGAAAATGAGAAATAATTAAGGAATAATTTCCTGACAGAACAATTAATCAGTGGAACTGCTTGCCTTCAGAAGTTGTGGGTGTTCCATCACTGGAGATTTTTAAGAAGAAATTGGACAGCCATTTGTCCAATAAGCATGAGTCTCCTGCTTGAGCAGGCGCTTGGACTAAAAGACCTCCAAGGTCCCTTCCAACTGTTTTTCAGTATTCCAAATGTTACAGATGTAAGAATAGTAATAGTTAAAATGCACATTATTTAGAGGAATTATTTTAGAATTTTCGAATAATATTGTTAAATCACATGTAAAACCACTAGAGGGTTCTCTAAACACACTTAAAACTCCCAAAAGTGGGGACATGCTTTTCATCCCATTATTTCAATGATACAATTGTTATGTTTTCCTTTGTTAATATAAACATCTAAAATAACCTGTTAAAGATAGCAGAAAAGGAAGGAGTCAAGAATAAACTTTGGAAAGTAGAATTCTAACATAGACCAGTAAGTTTAGAAAGTTTTGTGGATAAACAACTCAGAAAGGCTACTTTTTCTATCCATACTATCAGTTAAAACAGATATGTGTGGAGGAAAGTTTTGTTCACAAATAATCTAGAAATGGCCAAATTACTCTTGATAATAAAACCAAGTGGGCTCTCTAAAGGCTTCCTGTAAGGATTCCTAATGCACCAAAGGGAACTGGCAAGAAAACAGCAAACAAACTAAAAATTCTGAAGGAGTACAAGCTGTAACATTCAAACTATATCAATAGGATTTAAATAGACAATAACTAAACGATTTTTAGGCTATGAATACATGAAAATATCATTTTAGCTCCAGAAATTACTAAAAACCAGTATAAGGGCCAGAAAATGACAAATGAGCACTAAAAATAACAAATGGGTAAGGACATCTTTTGCCAAGGAAACAATAGAACTTTTAGAGATGATCAGGAAGAGATGTAAAGGAAATTTATAAAGTAAATTTTGATGTGGAGAACATTGAAACATTTTTTTCTACCTTTTATATAATACCAAGATGAATATGTTCACCAAATTGTGATCAGCCAATGAAATTGATGGCAGTAGTTCCTGGATCAACAAAAGTAGTGGGTGGGCATGGTTTTATGATTTAAGCAAATACTTTGCCCGAGAAAACTATTGTAAACTATTCCTGCTTAATTTAGAGGAAATTTTGCAACATACCGTAATCTACAGAACCCAGCAATCAAAAGTAGACACAACAGTACTAAATGGATCACCTGACTGCCTGTAAATATATTAAATAAAGTAGCAATTTATGTAAATCTAAATTAGGCATTCATTTCTATGTAATACACACACACAAAAACACATAATAGAATAATAAAACAGAATGTTAGTATCTATGGGTACTAATAATTCAGAAGGGGGGGAATTGGCAGGAAAGAGCTATATTGTGATTGTTCCTGATTTATAGTATTCCCCAAAGTATATGACTAGCAACTATAAAAAATATGGACCTTTGGTCTTACGCTATTCCACTCCTTAGTAGGCATTTTAAATTTACTGCAATATACCTGAAACGTCAATTGCTAACAATAAAATGAAAATAAACAATGAACAGTGAGAATTGTTACGCACAGGAATGATTCACTATCCCAACACTGGGATGTAACACCATTTTACTCAAGGCTGACAAAACATCTTTATATGCTGTTGTAATAACATGCGGGTAACCAGACTGGAGGATACAGAGAATCTAGAAGTTGAGTTTAGATGAGAAAAACATGACAATATATAGCAACTAAGCATTTTAGTAATCAAAGACAATTCTTTGATTTTCATTTGTCACATTTGGAAATGTTCTTATGATAAATAAGACTTGAGCTCTGGTAGCAATTCAATACAGAAATTTATTCATCAAGTACAAAAAAAAACTGTACACATATTAAAATTTGCAAATCCCCAGGAAAACAATTCATATAGATCAGAAGATAAATTGCATTTTCAACAAATATATTCTATCATACTTTATAAGGACCCAAACCTATGAAATTGTACAAAGTAAGTCCCACTGATTTTACTGAAGCATATCTGTTCTATGCAAGCTGTGAATATTCTGAGTGAGATGCCAACTTAAATATACCTTCCTGCATCCCATTCAGCACAGAAGTTAGAAACACATGAAAATACAGGTATCAATAACAAAATATTTTTCTAAAAATGGCCACCAACTGGTTATCTCAGAGGTCAGCGGGTTCCAACTTTTCTGGCTTGGTGGTGGAAGGAGAGGATGGTTCCGCGTGAGCGGCAGGTGAACGCAGGCGCGCAGCTCCATTTTCGCAAGCAGCAGGTATACGCACCCAACACTTGGAAAAATAAAGCTGCACATGAGCACTCGTCTGTCCTAGGTCATTGCTTCTACAACCCGGTTCCGAATGGGCTGCGGCTTGATAGTAGATCACGGTCCAATGGTTGGGGCCCCCTGTCATAAGCAATTTTAGGCTGCCCAGAAGTCTTTTATTATGTGGCTATAGAAACTGATTGAATGAATATGACATCCATATGGACTGAATTGTCAGGTTCTCCAGCAGATGCACAGAATAGTTTGGTTTTTTTAATGCCAACCTTACAAGATTAAAATATAAAAAGCAAGGCAGTATCTTTGCCCTAATATTTACAAATATGAATTTATAAAAATTGAAGGAACTACTGTTTCATATCCTATCCTCTTATGAGCTATAAAATTATTCAATTCTTAATTCAGACCAGGTAATCTGCAAATGTCTACTTAGAAGTAAAAGTATTGCATTACAGGTAGTCCTCGACTTCATTTAGTGACTGTTGGAAGTTACAAGAGCACTGAAAAAAGTGACTTATGACCATTTTTCACGCTTATGACCGTTGCAGCCTCCCCATGGTCACGTGATTGACATTTGGATGCTTGACAACTGGTTCTTATTTATGATGGTTGCAGTCTACCGGGGTCATGTGACCGTCTTTTGTGGCCTGACAAGCAAAGTCAATGGGGAAGTCAGATTCACTTAACCACCATACTACTAATTTAACAACTGCGGAGATTCACTTAACAATTGTGGCAAGAAAAGTTGTAAAATGGGACAAAACTCACTTAACAAATTTCTCATTTAGCAACCTAAATTCTGGGCTCAATTGTGGTTGTAAATAGAGGACTATCTGTACTAACAATCTTCTTATGTATACAAACTTCTTAAAATGTATAAATCTACAACTGCCGTGCAGGTGAACATGACATCTGCAAAGACCAAAAACTCTTTTCCTTCCAATTTTTGAGTATTAAATTTTGAACATTTTCAAAATAATTTTTCTAAAACAGTAATATCCACAGACTAGATTTCAGAGAAACAACAGCAATATAACATATGATTTAAAATTTCTATTTAACTGTAACCAAAATACTGAGGCTTCATTGAACATCAACTACTTATCTCTGTGCTTTATCTCCCTAAATAACATCTACAAATACGCATTTCATCTCCAGTTCAAATGCGGATACAATATACATCCTTACAATTGTAGAGAACAGACAGGTGATGTTGAAATTATATAGATATTAATAAAAAAAACACAAAAACCTAAAATGTGGCTTTTCTGGCTCTTGATGTTGCTATGAGTTTCATATTCTCACATTCCTTTTTTGCCTTGTACATTCAATGGGTACAATGGGTCTTGTGATGGTAATTGTAATACTTGAATACTGCAAGTATATATAAATGTTTTCCACACAGTGTAATGCTATAGTTTTCTTTTAAGAACTCCCTATTTTCAGACCAATTTTAGATATCTTGCAATTGAGCATACCTCTTATATTTGAAACAATACCGAAAATATTCCTTAGTCAAACCAAGAACCAAAGATTAATTACTGACTAAAACATACAAAACAACTAGTACAACAATCAGTACTATTAAGTCACTGGCAACAGAATACTTCAGAAAGCAGGGAAAGGAAAAAGAATCTCAAATAAAAAACAATGTGAGGGAAAATAAGCTTGTACCATCTGTTTCCCCAACATAGCTTATTTCAAAACTTCAGAAGACACTAGAGAATATAAGCCAAATATTTAAATTCTTATTTCAGGAACTGTACTCTAGAGCAATGCAACACTTTGGATTAAAAGGTATGAGATGCTCTGAAATATGTGAAGTGTTGACACAGCATTTGCCAGTAGCTCCTTAAAACACCTTACATTTTCTTGAGATCACACAGCTGCACTATGACACGTTTACCCAGATGTAATCTGAGACTCCTTTTTCCTTTCAAATTCGAAGTACAGCGCTTTTCTCTCCAGCAAAATATAGATACCATTTCAACTTTTATATTTTCTCATAACTATAAACCAACTTGAATGACATGGACATTCAAAAGAATTACCTTGAATCAGAAACAGAATTCATTTTGCCAAAAAATTTGTCTTCAGTGAACATGTTCAATACCTAGGCACAACTGTGATTACAACAAAGATACAATCAAAGATACATTTCATAGACATTTGAATATATAAGCATAATCATAATCATGATCGCACAATAGCAAGAAGACAAAAGCACCAGCCTGAAGATGGCGAGTGAGACCTCGCCGAAACGTCGCCAAGATATTCTCTATCCTACACCGGAAAAGATCTGAACACACCTAGACCTACATATCGGTACCCGTGAATATATATATATAATCTTGATCATTTGTATGTATAGGCATAGTCATTGCATATATAGGCAAAATCAGTTGTGTATATAAGTATAAGATACATTCATAGTCATAAAGTATAAGCTGCAATCAACAAACCACGATCTTAAGTATGAATTGTGTATATAAGCCTAAGATATATTCAGTGTCATAAAGTATGTATACATTCATCATGTCATGTTATAGAGTGGGAACATCATGTCACAAAATCCACTTCATCCTGTCACAAAAACACCCTCCGCATTAACACTGTCATGTAAGTTAGCTGTTTAGTAGGTTGATGACACGAGGGAGGAAACTGTACTTGTGTCTAGCTGTTTTGGTTTGCAATGCCCTGTAGCGGCACCCCGAGGATAGAAGCTTAAACAGATTATGTCCAAGGTGTGAGGAATCCATAATTATTTTCACCATTCTCTTTGTGTACAAGTCTTCAATGGAGGGGAGTTTTGTAGCAATTATTTTTTCTGCAATTTTAATTATTTTAATTAGGCTATGTTTATCTTGTTCGGTTGCATTGCCAAACCAGACAGTTATTGAGGTGCAGATTACAGACTCAATGATTCCTCTGTAGAACTGCGTCAGCAATTCTTTGGGGTAACTTTGAAGTAACATGATCCCTGTGCCTCCCATTCCTTTCTTCCTACTTACTTCTAATCTAAGGTAACATCTTTACACCAGTATTTCTCAACATATTTAGCAACTTTACGATGTATGGATCAGCTTCCAGAAACCCCCACCACTGAGAAAGGTTGAGAAACACTGTGCTAGATATCCCAGATGCTTTTCCAAAAGGTAACAAGACTTTCTTTGCTTTGATTGAAGACATTTCACTTCTCATCTTCAGTTCTTCTGAAAAACTTTGAGACAACCATGACCTGGATGACTGAGAATGTCCATAGACACTATGCTAGGTTAATTAAATAACCAAAAAGCCAATGCAATCATTCACTATCAGAAATATTTAGTATCTAGCATGTATCAGAGATTTGTACTTTCTTGTTATTGACATGTTTCTTCTCATCTGAGAAGACATTCTCCAAGTCTTTTGTTTGGTTTCCCAGTCTCTTACAGATTGTTGGCTGTTTTCTAGGTTTTATTTTCAACCAAATATTCTATACCGGGAAGGAATGATTTCTTAAAAGTTTCATCTTTACCACTAGTAATTAAGAAACCATTTGAATATGTGATGTGAGAATACGATTTACACAAAGCTTATCGTCTACCAGGAATGCCTCATAGGGGCATAAAATAAAGCATCAAATAGCAAGGCAATTCAGCACTATCCAAATAGCTGTGGCACAAGGCCAAGGATGAATCTTTAATCCCATAGAATTTTCCTTTAATATTTTAGGACATAACTATCTCTCAGCACTGGACTAACATTATTATATAAGCTTTTTAGGGATTTTTTTTTCATCTTCATGTACTACATGGAAAACCCAACACTGTAGAATTCACTTCTGAATGGCATTTGTTTATATTAAAAATATGCTAAAGAACGCATTCATTAAACTGTTGCTCAAGGGTATGTCTCTAGAACAAGGAACATTGTAATAGTTATAGGTCACATACAGGAAGTATTTTTTAAAATACTTCCAACTGATGGGTGATAATTTTTCTTCCATGACAAGAAACTCTACTATAGTAAATTATTAAGTTTATGTAACTGTCCTCTATCTCTGTTTAGATACAATTGTGACAAAATTTATTAACTAAAGAATAAATGTGACACTTTTCCCAGGCTATTTTACAAGTTCTGGGATGTCATTTAACAAAGTTAACCATAATAGACTGATAAAGTCAAGGCCGATGAAATTACACAGTAGTGCTAACTCTGTACTTATCAGCAGCAATAAATATTTTCTGTTATAATTAAATATTAAACAATGGGTTAAATACCTCATACATTAATTAATCAATCAACAACAACAAAAAGCTCCTACTTCGAATAAAACATTATTTGTGTAGCTTCACATAGGATTCCAAATTAGAAACCAAAAATGTGGAAAAACCTGAGTCAACAAGCAAAATATTCTAGAATTCTCTGGAACATTTTGTTCCTCCTTTGGATCACATAGATCCAGACAGGGCTCCACTATCAATAGTTAATTATTGCACATTGCATTTACTAGGCAAGTCTATCAACAGACATCAGGAAATGACATCACCTCTTTCTTACAGTACTATTTATGATACAGTAGTTAAACCAAACTCAAAAGTTGAAATGCAACTTTAAAGAACAAATTTTGATCATGTTTCCTCCCCCGAATCCATGAATTGCTCGTCATCTGACTTTTCTTTACATCCTTAAGAACCCAGACTACCTTATAGAGCACTGTGGTATGAAGAGAGAAGACCATTTACTAGGCTTTGTACACTTCAAAAATGTTTCTGGATAGGAGATCACTTCCGGTCCTGGAAGCAACAGGACGTGAGAGAGCGAGCTCTGCCTCTCACGCCTGAAACCCGCTTCT
>JANHFO010003011.1:344685-360969 GCA_032468095.1 Pareas carinatus | reverse complement strand
GCAATTGGAGTTTTTTTTGCTTTTGGGGTAATGTTATTTGTTTCTAAAGTTCCAAATCAGCTGTTGAGCACAGGGGGAAGCCCCCAGTGCCCAGCTGATTGAGATGGAGAGGAAGGAAGGGAAAGGAGAATTGAGAGGGAAAGGAAGAGCGAGGAGTGTTGTGGAATGAATCAGCTAAATTTGCTTTGATATACAAGTGCTTTGGATTACAAGCATGGTTCTGGAACCAATTATACCCGCAGTCCAAGGTTTTACTATATAGTTTAAATCTACTTGTGATTCTTATGTTTTAACATATCCAACCACATGCTGCATTCAGCTCTAAGCAGTTTATCTCCCCTAGATAAAAGAGAAGCTAATAATAGATTCAATTTACATACAGAGGATTCACATCATAGTTTATTACACAAACTTTTTAAAATTGAATTTGTGTTGATCTAAATCATTTTAGCAGCTAAAAAGGTAGGTTTGGGACCACTAGAAAAACTAAATTCTTTTTAAAAAAATATTATTCAATACAAATAACAATTCCTTATTAAATAAATTAAATCAGCCCAGATTCAAATCCCATTCTGGACTTCCTGCTGGAATTGGGGTCTGGCTTGCTGATGACAGCGCAATAAGCTAGAAATGGCCATTCAAATCTCCCTTTTCCTGTGAATTTTTCCTGTTAATAATTCCTTATTATTATGTTCAGTATTTTTATTCATGCAAAGATGAGGAGCTGATGATATTCAGACAAATAATTCTGTCTGAATGCTAGGATGTATTTAAAATCTCTTTTTTGTTGTTGCTTTAGAAGTAAAAATTGCCATCAGAGGTCTTTAGTAGCAGTGATTCACTTGTTTTATTGATGGAGAAGATCAAATATGTTATTTCTCTCATTTCCAATGTAGTTGTAAGATTTTTTTTTATTAATTCCAACTCAGAGAATGACTATGTTTTTTTCTGAAGTACTATCTTACATAGCTTCCAGATAGTTACCAAAAATTTTAATTATTGATCAGGAATTGGAAGTATAATAGCAAATACTCTGAAACTGCTCTGCGTTATTGTAATATAACAAAAGAATACAGATATACTGTATATAGAAAATATATTAATATTTTAATGTGAGTTATAATGACATATAAAATAAAATTAATGCATTTAGCTTTTAACTTATTTATTGTGCAATATAGTACTGCACATTATTCAGAAATAAACCTATGTATGTATGTCAGGAATTGCTTGGCATATTCCTGCTGTTTATGGTACACCATCATATGGATTAAGAGTTTAAAACTTGTGGGAAGACAGATCTTCATTCAGAAATGAAAACAAATGTCTTTGTTGTCTTGAATTCCTTTCTCAGTTTATTCAGTAATATATTCCTGCCACTAATTTCCTGATCTCACTTGTTTCCATTCTGAGAGATCTTTGTCTTGATGTTGACTAAAAGTTATAATAGATTATTACTGATCCAACTTAACCAAGACTGGTTCATTGAGGTAAAGTAGTGCAGGCAAAGAAAAATCTACTCTAGGTGTCTTGGTGGATTAGAAGCTGCTTAGCCACGGCATGATATAGATGCCAAAAAAAGTAAACGTGTACACAAATCCTACGACAGTGTTACATTAGTCAAATCATACAGAGTTTTGCGTTCAGTTCTGGACATTGTTAAGCAGGAGTGTGTCCAGAAGTGAGGATCAAGATGATCAAAGGAAAGTTGGAGGCACTGTTATGTTCAGTCAGACAGAAGACTGTGCAGAAGTGTTAAGAGATGTTTCAGAAGATAAAATTAAGAAACACAGCAAGACATTTCCTAACTATTAAAGGTGTTCAATAATGGAACAGATTGCCTTAAAAAGTTGTGAACTCTTTTTTGCTGGAAGTGTTTAAACAGAGGTTGGATGACCATTAGTTCAGGATGTCACAGTACTGAATTTCTGCCTTGGCTGGCAAATTGGATTATATTATATCCATATCTTTTCCAACTCTCCCATCTTTGATCTCTGGTTATTAGAATTGGACAAGGAAAATGAGATAGCAGAGAGTTGTCATAAATAAAAGAGAGTTGTGATGAATAAAATACGTGGCAGTTTGTATTACAAAGTGGATATATACTGAATACAGTTTTGTTGGTTACACCTAAGGACAAATAAATTTCATGCAGACCTAACCTTCCTGTTAATTGCCAGAGCTATACCCATCCAGTTGCAATGGCAGTTTATATATTCCAGTGAGCCAATTTACCTCAACCTGGACTGAGCTTGGACCTTTTCAGGGTCTCCGACCAGGCTCACAGCTGACATGTACTTGTCTCCCACTTCCCATGGGCTCAGCCCAAGCCTCATATATACCAGATGACTCATCTTCCACCGGATTCACTATTTCTATCACCCGTTGACCCATACATAATAAATTATCTTAATTATCTTTTTCTATGCCAACCTGAATTACTTCTCTGGGGTCTTCAGCACTGATCTGATTGTATAATGTGCTTCCCATAGCTCCTGTGTGTTTGATGTAGCAAAATGATTGATGTCCAGGTATTTGTATTGCTGGATAACCAATCTGATATATGGGGGGGGGTAGCAAAATCACAAGCAGGACTGCAGACAACACATCTTCCCATAACGCACATCTACTAGTCCTTGGATAAGCAATGTTATTATACAGCTGCAGACCATGTCATCATGTGAATTGGCCATGCATGGGTACCACTGAATGGTACATATATTAGACCATATATTTCCTTGCAGATAATAAATAGCTTTGTGGGTTTTATCATTTTAATGGGCTGGTAGCAAATCAGCATGAAGCCTGCATGCTCCCTGCCCTTGACCATTCCCCCCCCAAGAAACGAATCAGCTCTGTAAGAGACTTCCTTCTTGGATGCTGGCAGTGGCTCCCTACAGCTTGATGTACTGCAAAACAACCCTTTACTCTCTTTCCTGTCACTGCCCTGCTAGCCAAAGAGACTTTCCTCTACCCACTTTCCCTACCCAAGTAAATAATGCTCAGGAACCACGCTTCTTTTCAGACCCAGTTGACAGAGTATTTTTTAAAATCTTCTCACAGAGTAAAATTAGCTCTCTGCCTGCAAAAACCAAAGCGAGCAGGGAATGGGTGAGATTAACAGAGACATATCTCTTGTGGGTTGGCCAAGTATTTGTTTGCCTGTTTCATGTGCTGATGAAGATGCCTGGTGTCATTCAGAGCAAACATTCCAAGTTGGGGTTTGATCAACTGGTGTGGGAAGACAAAAATGTGGCCCATTCTCACCTCATTATGTGACAGAAGTAAGGAGTTTACAATTAAAAAATTAGCTGCCACTATAAACTTTAGTGGAGCGACTCCATAAGGAAATGGATATGATGTGAACCTTTGTACCACACACACAGTCCACAATGGAAAACATAGAAGTTCCAAAGGAGCCTAGTTGCTCCTGCACCATAAACCCTTTCCAACATGCTGCATTCATGCCAGGCACTTAACAGGGTAGAATCCCTGTGAGTCAGTAGGCAGTATATAAAAATTTCAAAATAAAAATAGATGATAGATAGATGGATGGATGGATGGATCAGGTTTCTTGCTTTGGACACAGGTAGAATCCTACACCGAACTAAATGGGCTGCTTCTCACAACAGCTTAAGTAGCCAAAACAGAAAGTCAACATTGAGGCTAGCCTAACTTAGCATGGTGCGCGAATGCCTCAGCAAGATCTCCATATCCAGCCGCTAAGCGAGAAAGAGGGGCACCTGAAACTTTCTGAAACCCAGGTGTCAGATGTGCATATGCGTGTCTAGCGGTGCAAGGCGCCGATCAAGTGTACGCTCTTCATTGTTACTGCTAGACAAGCTTTAGTCGCAGCTTTGACATTTAATACACCACCGGGGTCCAGCCCTGTTTTGCAGCACGACTCCAGGAAGCCTGGCTTTAATGGGAAAAGAGGCGTTTTCCGAAGACTGCAGGCGGCCCGCTCCACGCGAAGTGAAGCAATAGCCGGCGGCGACATTCGGCGATCCGGATTCCTCTTTTCGAGGCTCGCGGGGACCGCTAAGCGAGGCTAGAAGGAGGGAGACAGGGAGGGCGGCGGGCGAGGGACCGACGGGCTTGAAAGCGCGGGCTCCGGCGGAGCGAGGCACCTGGCGCGCGGGGCGCCTCTTGCAGCGCTCGGCGGGAGCGGATGCCTTTGGGAGCGCGCTGTCCCGGGCGTGAAGCGGTGGGCCGGCTTATGAAGCCGGGCCGACTTGCAGAGGCGGGGAGAGGGGCAGGAGAAGGAGGGAGGCGGTGACCTCAGACTCGGATAAGGTAGGAGACAGCGGTGCAAACCGCGGTTTGTCCCCCTCCCCTTTTTGAGGGGAAGGGGGGAGAAGGCGAGACTATAAAAGCCGAGGGGAAACGCGTCCCTCCTTTTTCCTTTGCTTGCTGCGCCCCGCAGCCCCGCCGGAGGGGGGGACCATGCAGAGGTCGCCTCTGGAGAAGGCGAACGCTTTCTCCAAACTCTTCTTCAGGTGAGCCGCCGGGGCGCACGTGCGGCTGCGCTGGGTGGGTGGGTGGCTGGGTGAGCGGGCCGGAGGGAAGGAGGCAGGGAGAGACGTGCAAACTCGCGAAAGCGGATCCTCGGCCGCGAACGGGAGCGCGGGGCTGAGCTCTCGGCGCCTGCCGGAGGGCGACGCTTCGGCGCCTCCAAATCCGGACCTCCTTTGCAGGAGTTTTGGAAGGACCGCGCGGGAGGCGAGTCTCAGGACGGCGCTGATTTTTGTGGGGGGAAGTGTCCTCTTGTGCTTGTCCTCTTCCTCCCCCTCGGTGTAAGTCATTCGTCGCCATCCCGTAGCCCGAAGGCCTTAATGATTGGAGTCAAGTGGAAAGCCCTGCGGGGAGGCCCCCTCCCGTCCCCTCCTGCTTGGAGAGCGGAGGAACCCAGCACCGATTTCTCTCGCGCAAATACCACGGCGCAGCGCTGCCCCCTGAGATGCCAGTAATTAGCCTTGAAAACAGTTGGCAAAGGAAAAGTGAAATGCTGGGTAGTTTCAGGAGGGAGGGGAGAAGGAGGGGGAGGGGGAACTCCCTCCCCCCCGGCTGCCCTCCGTACTTTCCTATTCTATACACTTTTGTCCCCTGCGCCCATCGCGGAGCGCTCCTTTGAATGCCCGCCGCCGCCTCCTCATCTCAGCTGCGAGGCTCATAAATTTGGCCCGAAGCCAGGGAAATCGATCTAAAGCAGATCGCTCAAGTCCTTTGGGCAGGCAAGATGCCCTCGCACCCCCTTTCGAGGGGAGACAAAACGTCCCGAGGATGGCTTGCTCGGGAAGCAGGGTTTAGAAGTAACTCTGTGGTTAAGTTCCTAGCGCTGGCCGGGGAGAAGCAGGCAACCGTCTCTAGGAGGTACTGCTAAGCCTTTAAAAACGTGAGCTCAGAGGGAGTAGCCACTGTTGAATATACACCTAATGGAGAATTATATAATAGCAATTACTAACCAATGTTTATTAATAAATCGCCACATTTCTCAATAATATGCTAGCTCCCATTACAGTTTTCTTACATCATAATGCTTTTTAGCTGTTTTTAATCAATATACAAAATACAAAGAAAATAAAAGATCAGGGGAAGGAAAAGTAGAGGGGGAGAGAGAATGTGAGGGACAAGGAAAGAAAGAAAAAACAGTGTCCCGAGGCTAAAGGGGGCGTGTTTGGGTTTCCCATATAATTTATGCCTTAACTTAAATCAGATCTGCTGAATTTCATCAAGACCAGAGAAAATCTGAATTTCAGAGAGGATGAAACAATGTGGTCTAGTGGTTAAGGTCTTAGACTGTCACTGAGAGACTCACTTTCTAATTGCCTATCAGTCTAAGGGAAAGTCACTTTCTTAAGCTGCAGTATATCACAGATTTACAAAGGAAACAGGAGGAAGCACTCTGAATATATTATTTGAGTCTTGAATGAAAAGGCAGGATATAAATGTAACAGGCAAATAAATAAAATGATGGACCATGTATTACTGTGTATCCTCTTTAGTCTTCCATTCCTGTTTTCAAAGTCAACACAAACTGTACAGCCTACAACTATGTTTTGTGGTAGAAGAGTTATTTGATTCTTTTCTCCTATATGATGGAGAAAGAAAGCAGCCTATGATTTTTATTCATCCAAAGACATGGATTCAGGATGGGCAAAGCCCATTGTCTACTATGCATATTACCCTAGTAATTTGATAGCTGATAGCCAGAAGTTGGGTTTGCATACATAATTTTAAAATAGGATTGAACAAATTCATGGAGAATGCAGTAAGGCTATGATGTAACTGTATATGTTGCATTCTGTATCAGAGACAGTATATTACTTAAAATGCTTTTAAAGCTGCTTATAGGCATCATGGATGCTGGGTTGGATGAGGCTCTGGTTTGAAACAATAGGCTCTTCTTATGTTCAAATAATGTTTAGTCAATTTCAGCTCTAAATTATACTTCTCAGGTAACTTTTCTGTTTCTTTTGCATGAAGTGCAGAGACAAAGAAAGCTACTTGTTTTTCATTTTGGTTTGCTAATGAATATCTGGTCTGTCCATAGATCTCAGGTTCAAGGTAGGGATTTTCTGTAGGTAGAAACAAGCAAAGATACAAGCACTGACATAAGGGTATATTTATATTGTACCAACTTTATTAACTCAAAACAACTATCATCTCTAGGCTATTGTCTATAATTCTGTACCCACAAAATTAGAATATCTGCTCTACACAGCCACATTGAAGGGAGGGATAATTGATCTACTTGATTTTGATTTATGAACAAGAGATTACCTATAGCTAAAATATCTTCCTAATATGTATATTTTGGGACAATTTAAGATGGAAAGCATTTAATCCTCTCACACATCTTCTTGAAACTAAATGGAAACAGAATGGAAGAGTGATGTTCAATTGGTATGAATACATAGCAGGTATGCCGTAGTATCTAGACAAAAATGAGAAAGATATGCTAATATAATTTTAATAAATTGTCCATTTTGGCCAATATATGACTTAATATCCAGGTTTCAGCATTTTCACTTCTTCATATTCTGTGTTTCAGCTTTCCTGTGGAATAAAGTTTTTTTAAAATGCATAATGTAAAATGTAAATGTGCACGCAAGGTGTATATTAAAAGTAATATGCAGAAGTGTATGGGAACATAACTTCCATAAAATGCATATATTTAGCAAAAAAAGGTACCAGGGGAAGTGAGAATGAATTTTGTGATTACTTTAGAAAGAATTGACCCTGATACAGAAATTGGAAGACAGGAAAAATGGAAAAATAAAATTGACAAGTTTTTACTCTTGTTTGACAAGAGTTTAGTTTGATGCAGTTATAGTTGTTTTATCATTATGAAATGATGAAGGCTTTTAATCTATTTGTTTACATGTACATGTGTATGTGAAAGCATAATTCTACTATATAATATGGGATACTAATATAGAAAAAGCGATATGACAGAGTACTCTCTGTTTGGAATAGTGATTTTGCTCCCATGTGAGGTCCACAAGGCATTCGGGAGAAGGGCGGTATATAAGTCTAAACAAATAAATAAATAAATAAAAATACCTCTTCTAAAACAGAAATGGGCAATCCATGGACCAAGTACATCAGCCCTTTTCTCCCTTTGTGGATCTCAGAACAGTCTCTGGTCAATCCACCAAAATTGATCAAGATCAATATTTTGACGCTACAGTTTTTTAGGCTTGCTGAAAAGTACCATATCAGTGACATACCTTGGGACCTCCCAAGGTTTATCATATCCCAATCTTCCAAGGTCTGAAAAAAATTATTCTTCCCTGCTAATGTCATCATATTATTCAGTCACTTCCATCAGAATGGAGAGTTTTTATACACGCATAGAAACATACAAATAATACTCTAGGCATAAAATAATGCTAATCACATTTTGGAGGAACATCTAATTCTAGAGGACAGACTTTATAAAAGGGAAAAGGCAAAGTAGGAGTGTGCAATCTGCATCCTTGGTCTAAATTCACAGAGACTTTGGCCCAAATTCAAAAGTTAATTGCAAGAGATTAATTAAGATCTTGGTCCCTTAACTGCAATATGCTATTTAGAAAGAGAAATAAGATAATTGAAAGGGGGAAGGAGGGTGTCAAATAATATGTGTCTCTAAAGTAAAGTGCTTATCATCAGAAAAATGGTTGCTTAGCATAAGATGCAGAAGTCCTGTTTCTGACTTAGAGTTCCATTCTGTTCATAGGAAAAGAGAGAAGACTACAGCTATTATTCTTATGTCAATTTATATTACTTTAATTACTGATTGTTTGACTAACATCCAATTTCTTATCACTTCAAATATCTGGTTTATATCTCTCTTCTCCAGAATTGATAACTAATGAGCAATATAATTGTAATTGGCAATAAGTGACTAATACATGAGTACTTACTTGGTATTTACTTCTGAGTAGTTTATACTTAAGGCTCTGTAAATATTTTCATAGATCCATTGAACAGTAAAACAGTTCAATTAAGAGCACTTCTTGGATAACAACAGATATTATTGTTGTAAGCCAGGTGATGTAAATCAGAAACACTCCTTCCATAGAGAAGCTGATGCTAATGGATGAAATATGTTTATAGTCTACAATTCCTCTTTTGTTAACTTTATTTTTGGTATGCAACCAATTAAAATATGTAAACATTAAAAGAGTACAAATATTGAATTTACGTAATAAACCTTATATCATGTGTCTTGATTATTTTCATATATACATGATTTTTTTTAAAAAAATGCAGCCAAATATATTTTATATCAAATTATTTTACAATATTACCTTGATGTTCCATCTTCTTCATAATCATTAGCAACTGATATTAACTAGGTGGCAACCAACTATCCTCATTTTTATCTTTGATTCTCAACTTGGCCTGCTAAAATTGGATGGTACAGAACTTTAGCCCAAACCAACCTCCCCATTCTTTGTGCAGCTTTTCTTGCTTACATTAAACAAGCTTTTTCCATCACAGATGGGCTACAGGTTAGCTGGATACAACCAGTCTGATGTATGAAAGACTAGTCCAGTGTGAAGCCTTGGTTGCGCAAGAGAGAACAAACCAATCTCTTGTAATTTTTCCTTTCTGATCTCAACTTCTAAATTACTGCTGGAAAACGAAAATGGCAGTCAAATTCTTTTTATTTCACACAGTTACTTGCAAGCATGTTTTGGGGATACTTTCTTGAAGTCCATTATTTTACTTATCCATAGCATAATTTAAAAAAAACCTGTGGTTTCAAAACGTAGTAGGTTTCATATTTTAATTTAAAATTAATGTTTAACTAATAGCCATTTAATATTATATACAATGTTTTTGAACTCCATGGGCTGGAACCAGAACATACTTAACAAAGATAATCATAATATAATTTTGCTTTGACTCAAATAAAATGTGATAGCCTTCTTTTTTCATTTTTACTAAAATAAACAGGAGAAATAAATTTATTTTAATTTATCTCTCTGTCAACGTCATACAATATTAACAGTTTATTATAACAATACAAAACTTAAAGAAATCTGTTAATTCAAATTCCTAGAAATAGTATGTAGAACCTAAGGCACATATAATAAAAATATTAAATATTAAATATTTCTTTTAATATTTCAGCAATTTATTTGCATTCTTTTGGGGTGGTCAGTTACTGGAGGTATGTTTAAAGGTAGGATGAAGTAATAATTCTGAACAGGTTATTTCTTGTTTTTATGTAACTTTTTCCATTTAAATTTTTCGAAGACTCTTGCGTGTAAGATTGAAGACAGAAACCTACCCCCCCTTCATACATTTTCTCCACCATAACTTTAGAACTGACAACAAAATCCACAAGTCTGTTAGATGGTAGCAAAGAGCGATATGGTGCCACCTCCTCTTCAATATTTCAAAGCCCCTATATTTAACTGAAGTGACAAATAACGTCTTCATACAAGTCTGAAAACAGACTCAGAACATTTTAGCTTGAAAGTACATGGATGGATTAGTTTACTAGTCTGCATATTAGAGATGTATTTTAAAATTCAGTTCATACAAAATATAGCCTGGCCCTAGAGCAATTGTAATTCCTAAGAGTAACAATTTGTGATTCTGACTGCCCATTTCTTACTGTGCCTAGTACAATGACCTATGTACTACCTTCCACGTCCTATGTAATTTTGATTCTGGTTGCCTGAAAAAGAGATTGGACAATCATTTGTATGAAATGTTGCTTGAGCAGGGGGTTGAACTAGAAGACCTTCCAAGGTCCCTTCCAACCCTGTTATTCTCTTATCTTCTACTACAAATATTATTTCATGACACTTTTTAAAATGTTTTTTTTAATGAGAAAAAGCACATATGCCAAAGAGAAAAAAAAACAATAAAAGCCTTACTTTCCTCTTTGCATAAAGAGATTTGAAGGAAGCGGTCCAATCCAGAGCATCGTACAGTCCTGTTATTCTGGGTAAAAATATCATTTTTAAATTGCAAACATTGGAAACAGCAGTACAAAGCTAGAATTTTCTGTTGTTACCATCTAGTGATCACGCCACATCTTGTATGACAGGCTAAGCTGAAGAATTACGAAAAGCAATTCAGACTTCAATTTTTTATTTCCTTATGAACAAGAGACGGATTCTTGCCAAACTAAACCTCTATTACTCTAACCCTAACCGATACCCTGGTGGATTCTAAGGAGTATATAAATCTAAATAAATAATACATAAGGAGTGGCTATCCTTGCTCTCTTCTTCTCCTATCTTCCTCTGGAGAGTGCTGCCTCTTGTCTGCCTCTTTCTGGTATACGGTCCCTCATTACTGGCAAACTGCTAGTTCATTGTAGTCAGTCACACCAATTCCCCCTCCGAGGGCATCGTCTTTCACATTGCAGTCCGGTTATGATCAATCAATCAATCAATCAATCAAATTTTATTTCTACACCGCCCTTCTCCCGAAGGACCCAGGGCGGCTTACAGGCAAAAATTAAAATACCAAAATACAAATACAAATACAATATAAAACAGTTAAAAGGGATTAAATCAAGCTGGAATCTTAAAAAATTTTTTTTTTAAAGGGGACAGTTAAAATTATTACCATATTAAAAATTATCTATTGAATAGTGGAGAACAAGGGGCGGGTATCCCAAGCCCGCCTGATGGAATAAATGGGTCTTCAGGACACGGCGAAAGGTTCAGAGGTCATTAATTGATCGAATAGCAGGGGGAGGCCATTCCAGAGGGTAGGAGCTGCCACAGAGAAGGCTCTCCCCCTGGGGGTCGCCAGCCCACATTGTTTGGCTGACGGCACCCTGAGAAGGCCCACTCTGTGGGAGCGTACAGGACGGTGGGAGGTATCATTGGGTAGAATGTGGTCCTGTAAGTAGCTGGGCCCTATGCCATGGAATGCTTTAAAAGTTGTTATCAACACCTTGAAGTGCACCCGTGAGACCACCGGCAGCCAGTGCAGCTCACGCAGGAGAGGGGTTACGTGGGCACGCCCAGTCGCCCCCCAAATCCCTCACGTTGCCGCATTCTGGACTAGTTGTAGTATCCTAGCATGTATCTTATGACAGGATGGATGTATTTTATGACATGATGAATGTATTTTATGAATGATCAAAATTTATCAATTGTATCTTTTATGTACATTGAGAGCATATGTACTGGAGACAAATTCCTTGTGTGTCCAATCACACTTGGCCAATAAAAATTCTGTTCTTTTGACTGTTTCAGTCCTTTTCCGCAATACTGTATGTTATCAACTCATTCCTAATATATCACATAGGTTATTCTTATTTACTTTCTTCATTTTTTCTGATATTATCCTCTTTACTTTTTTGATTTAATTAATAGTATACTTTTTAAATAATCATATAATTCAGCTATGAAGTTAATTGGCATATTGACACTGCCTGAGTACTTCAAAGATTTATGTGTCATCAATAGAAATCCACTTTTTGTTATCATTTTCTCTCACAGATATAATAAATTTATTGTAAAGTGGCAGCATTTTATAGAGGCATTTTTGTATGTTACTATTTCTCTATCTCTACTGATATCCTTATATTCTATCTCTTAGTCAAATTGAAGGGGAGAGAAAGCAAGGAATAGATGGTCTATCTGGCACTCTCTTTTTCAGTTGCTCCACCCAGCACCTTTGAGTCCCTTTAACTCGTAGAATGTGGTTCCTTCTCCTTCAGGTGACTTCATGCTCTTGCAAGCTATTTGTGATTAGTTAAAATATCTCATTGTGCTTCCTGGATTTCCAAGATTTGAATTCACTGCCAAAGCTGTATTATTTTCTATATCTTCCTTGAAACTCAACCCGGATCTCCAGGTGACTTTAAAAGTCATTCAAACCAAATTGCTTTAACAGCTTCAAAGGTTCTGAAGGAACTGGCAGATGCGATCTCAGAACTACTAAACCATATCTTTCAAAGATCCTGGAGCACCTGGGAACTACCAGGGGATTGGGAAAGGGCTGATGTAGAACCCATTTTCAAAAATGGGGGAAATGGTTCCAGGAAATTACAGACCTATTAGCCTGACATCAATACATGGAAAGATTCAGGAAAAAATAATCAAGCATTGGATCTATGAACATCTAGAGACAGAATCATGACCAAAAGCTGTGATTAGGGAACTGGAGACTAAAACATGCAAAGAATGGTTGCAGGAATTGGGTATGTCTAGTTTAATGAAATGAAAGATTAGAGATGTCATGATAGTGTTCCAATATCTAATAGGCTACGACAAAGAAAAGGGGGTCAACCTATTATCCAAAGTATCTGAAGGCAGGAAAAGAATCAATGGATGGAAAATAATCAATGAGAAAAGTGAACCTAGAAATAAGGAGAAATTTTCTGACAATTAAAATAATTAATCGGTGGAAAAACTTGCCTCCAGAAGTGTATGTGCTCCCTGAATGTTTTTAAGAAGAGATTACACAAGCGTTTGTCTGAAATTGTATAGGATTTCCTGCCTAAATAGAGGGTTGGACTAGGAGACCTGCTAGGTTCCTTCAAACTGTGCTATCTTGTTAAAGTTACCCATTCCTTTTCAGGAACACCAGACATTGTGTTTCTTTCCTTTTGTCCTAATTTCTGAATTTACAAGACCCATTGCTGTCTATAATCATTTTAGATTGCTGATTCTTATAGTCCGATTCCTGCTCTTTTCATTGTTGTTAGACAAAATATCTGTTTCTTTTATTTTAGACTCTATCTCCTTTGTCAACTCTCATTTCTTTACAAGTCTCAGGTTTCCACTAACACCTAAAATGAACAGAGTATCTGTTTGGGTGAATATGTGACAAATGTTACAAAGCAATGTACAATAGCAGACTGTCACACATTTGTTTTCTGATGATTTATAGGTAAGACACTGATTGTATCTCCATTGCACATTTAAAAAGAAAAAAGAAAAGAAATTATTTTGAATAGTTCCCATAGTTTAGAGCATATATTACACAGCTGTCCTTACTGGCAAAATGACTCCAATTAAACAGAAATTACATTGAGATGGAGGCTATTCAGTTTGATCTGTTATCAGCCTAGATATGCAGAGCAAAAGTACTAACAACAAAGATATGAAATATCTTGAGAGTAGAATCTGAAAGTATGTATATGAAGAGTAAAAGTAAGATGTATATTTTCATACTTTTACCAATAAAATGAGTTACATTTCTTTACCAAGGGGAAAATAAAATAAATTCACAATAGTTTGTTGAATTTTTAAATAATGCATTTATACACCATCAACATTGTACAAATTTCTGTATAGTATTTTATTATCTCTACCGATCCTTTAAGTGAATTTTAAAAAGAGTGAAAATATATGATTATGCAGATACATATATGCAAACACCTGCATTCAGATATATGTTTACACAACTGCCTACATACAGAAAGACATATATAGCTTCAGATTTGTAATTCTCATCTTTTCATAAAAAATTCATTAGAAAGAAATGAATTGTAATTAAAAAGATTAAAGAGTATCAAAGCAAGATGAGAATTTCCTTATGTCAATAATGGTGGCAACATATAATTTAAAAAGTAGTCAAAATGAGCAAGTCAAAATATTGTGAGAGCCTAAATACAAACTGTCTTGGATCATAAAACATTGGATTTAATTTCCATCAAAAAAGAAAGTTTGCATAATTGATGTAGCAATACTAATGAATTCAGAAAGTTAGCATAAATGTATTTTTAAAAAACATCCATGCACATCAACATAATCTGATATTTTTCCATTCATGCCTACTATATAATATAAATAATAACAAATGGATTTATTTCTCTTTTAAAGAAAAAAGTGTAGGAAATTTAACAGCAGTTAGCATTCAGCTGTATTACTTTATGTAGTATCACAAGAATTCAATTCTAGATGCTGATCCAATAATACCTTTTAGCTAGATTAATGTTTATTGAGTGTAAGCTGCCTAGAGTTCTATATAAATATTTTAAAACAACCAAAAAACAAGGCTAAATAAAAGCATTATAGTTTTCTCAATTTCAAAAGAATAAACCCTAACACAGAATTCCATTTAATTTATCAACAGATATACATAGCAAAAGGTTTATTTATTGTATCTAAACGGTCAAACAATTTAAAATATTTATTAAATTACACAAAATTGAAAAAATTGAGGCAGGTACTTGAAAGAAGTATTGATGATCAGTGTCCTGAATGCCATTTTGAGTTTCTTGTTCCTCATGCTGTAGATCAGTGGATTCATGACTGGTGGCACCATGCAGTAAAAAATAGAAATCAGGATATCTGATGTTGATGGGGAACTATATATGGGTCTCATGTATGCAAAATTACCACTTATCAGAAACAAACAAATGACTATAAGGTGGGGTAAGCAAGTAGAGAAGGCCTTATGCTTTCCTTGGGTAGATTGAATCCTCAACACTGCTCTGAAGATCTGAACATAAGAAAAAGCTATTAAAGCAAAATAGAGAAAAGCTAAACTAGAACCAAAAGTTAGAGTCCAAACTACTGCAATATATGAGTCAAAGCAAGAGATCTTGAGCAGTTGAGGGATTTCACAAAAGAACTGACTGATGATTCTGGAACAGAATTTCACCATAAATAAGTTTCCTGTATAAAGTATAGCATAGAAAAAGCCACCCATCCATGCACTGGTTGCCATTTGGATACAGAGTTTTTTACTCAATATAGTCTCATAATGCAGTGGCTTGCAGATGGCTACATAACGATCATAGGCCATGACTCCAAGGAGAAAGAAACGAGACAGCATGAAGAAAACAAGGAAGAAAACTTGGCAGAAACACCCTGAGTAAGAAATGGCTTCACTGTCCATCCAGGAATTCAGCATCGACTTAGGAACTGTAACAGAGATGGGGCCAAGATCTTGGAAGGATAGATTGACCAGAAAAAAATGCATGGGTGAATGGAGCTGATGGCTATAAACAATGACAGTGATGATGATGAGATTTTCAATGACGGCTACCATATAAATTATTAAAAAGACAACGATGTGGACTATACGTAGCTCCTCAGTATCAGGGAATCCAAGCAGAAGGAATTCACCGACTCCTGATTTATTTTCCATTCTTCTTTTTAGATTTCAGAATTTGTAACAAGAGATCAAACATGAGATCCCTTTCTCATATACCTGTGACAGTATTCAAAAAGAAATGAAATGCTATTCAAAGAAGTTCCTTTAATCTGGAAGTGCTATTTTAAAAGGAGAGATTTATATATAGAATGTTTTTATTATTATCCTCAAGAGGCTGATTTCTAAATAGCCTAGTTTACTTTATAGCTGTAAGCCAATGGAGCTGTGGGAAAATGTGTTTAGCATTTTAGTCATACTTCTTTTCATCTATTTATTCTATTTTTTATTTATATGAGATTCAGTAGTAAAAAATGAGCTGAAATAAAATAGAAGGGAATTTCAACGAAAACTGTAAAATGATGAGAATTACCATTTTGATTGCCAAAAGCATTGGGACACCCCTCCAAATCATTGGATTCAGGTGTTCTAAGCACCTCCATGACCATGGATGTATAAAATGAAGCCCCTAAGCATGCAGACTGCTTCTACAAATATCTTTGAAATAATGGGTTGCTCTCAAGCATGGTACCATGATAGGTTGCCACCTGTGCAATAAGTCAATTCTTGAAATATCCTCACTACTATATATCCCACGATCAACTGTCAGTGGTATTGGACTTCCAGTTGGCTCCGCAACGCCGAAAGATGGACTTTTTAAGGTCCGCCAGCTCCGAGATCGCGTTAAGCCGCCTGACAGTGTAAAAACAG
>JANHFO010003011.1:274876-285311 GCA_032468095.1 Pareas carinatus | reverse complement strand
TGTAAGCCGCCCTGAGTCCCCTTGGGGAGAAGGGCGGGATATAAATATTATTAATAAATAAATAAATAAATAAATTTAATTTTCTTTTTTAGAAAAAGATTTAAAAGTCCAAATTCAAATCTTCCAATTAATTTTGGTACTTCAATAATTCAGATTAAAGGGTATAAAGTCCACCAATTTTAAACAGTTAGAAAGCGCTTCCGCTTTAACAAAGGGCTTTCACTAGTTTAGTACTCTCACTACTTTCAATTTTACACCCTTCAACTTCAAACCAGTGCCATCTTTAGATACTTTGTAACTTTCACTGTCTCTTAGAAGGATACTTTTTAGCCAATGAGTTAAGTTTCAAAAAAAGTACCTGCCAACAATCCTGTTCTTTCTCTGTCTGCTTCCAGTATAATAAGGTTAAAAATTAAGAGCAGAGATGGTTGCGACGTTTCGTTCTGCTTTCAGCAGAAGCGTTCCAGATGTGGAGTCTCTGTCAGATCTTCCTAGGGAGCTCTCACCCTTTCAGCCCCTCAAATTGATTCAGAGCCTTTAGGGGAGGTCTACCTGGATCCAACTGCTCTCCTTTCCCTCTTCTCCCGAGGGAAAGGTTTCCAAGCCACCGGACAGCTGATTTGCACTGTCAAAGCGGCTTTACACAGGGCTGGCGGACCCTAAAGTCTGTCTTTCAACATCTGCGGCGTCACCGGAAGTTCAAATTTTAGTACTTTTTCTATCCCCATTCAATATTATGAAAAACAACTTCTGGATGGTCCTTTGGTCTCCCATCTGTTGATGATATTTAATTGGAATGAAGAGGAAGCGAAACTGAAGGAAACCACCAGTCCATGTCCTTAATGTGTCCTACACAATATCATTGTCTAGTGAAAAGAAGAACTAGGGGTGAGATGATAGCAGTATTCCAGTATTTGAGGGGCTGCCCCAAAGAAGATGGAGTCAACCTATTTTCCAAAGCAGCTGTAGGCAAGACAAGAAACAACGGATGAAAACTAATCAAGACAAGAAGGAACCTGAAATTAAGGAGAAATTTCCTAACAGTGACAACAATTAATCAGTGAAATGGCTTGCCTTCAGAAGTTGTGGGTGTTCCATCAATGAAGGCTTTTAAGAAGAGACTGAACACCATTTGTCTGGAATGGTATAGGGCCTCCTGCTTGAGCAAGGGGGGATTGGAGTGGAAGATCTTCAAGATCCCTTCTATCTCTGTTATTCTGTTGATAATGATAACGATAACGATAACGATAACGATAACAATAACGATAACGATAACGATAACGATAACGATAACGATAACGATAATGATAATAGTTTTATTTATACCCCGCCCTTTTCCCGAAGAACTCGGGGCGGCTGACAGGCCAAATAAATACACAATATAATGTAGAACAATAAAAAGACATTAAAAACATTAAATCAGGCCTAATTAAGAAGATGGGAAAAACAATGAAATAATTTCCATCCAAATCATAAAATTTGCTAAAATATATAAAAAACCCTTATAAACCTGAAATTAAAACAGGAGGACTAGGGCCCAGTTAGGTCAGACCCGCCTGGTGGAATAAATGGGTCTTCAGGGCACATCAGAAGGTCCGAAGGTCAGAAATAGTACGAATTGCAGGGGGGAGATCATTCCAGAGGATGGGTGCTGCCACAGAGAAGACTCTCCCCCTGGGGGTCGGCAGCTGACATTGTCTGACCAGCGGCACCCTGAGGAAGCCCACTCTGTGGGAGCGTGTGGGTCAGTGGGATAACTGGGTCTTATGCCATGGAGCGCTTTGAAGGTGGTAACTAACACCATGAAACGCACCCGGAAGACCACTGGCACCCAGTGCAGCTCATACAGGAGTGGAGCTACGTGGGCTCGCCCACGCGCTCCAAAAATCCCCCGTGCGGCCGCATTCTGGACTAGCTGGAGTCTCCAGGTGCATTTCAAGGGGAGCCCCATGTAGAGAGCATTGCACTTGACGGGAAGTGTCAAGTGCTTGAGTGACTGTTCGTAGGGAGTCCCGATCAAGAAAGGGGCGCAACTGTCGAACCAGGCGAACCTGGTAGAAGGCCCCCCTGGCGATGGCTGCTATATGATGTTCCAAAGACAGCTGTACATCCAGGAGGACCCCCAAGTTGCGTGCCCTGTCCGTAGGAGCCAATGTTTCACCCTCAATAGCCAGTAATGGTTCAAAATGGCTATATCAGGATTCCGGTAACCACAGCCACTCAGTCTTGGAGGGGTTGAGCTTGAGTCTGTTCTTTCCCATCCAGATCCACACAGCTTCCAGACACCAGGTCATCACTTCCACAGCATCGTTGGGGTGGCCTGAAGTGGAGATGTACAGCTGAGTATCATCAGCGTACTGATGGAACTCCACCTCAAAGCCATGGATGATTTCGCCCAGAGGCTTTACATAAATATTGAACAGGAGAGGTGAGAGGACCGACCCCTGCGGCACCCCACAAGTGAGACACAAAGAAGTTGATATCTGCCCTCTTGTCAATACTGACTGTGACCGGTCGGAGAAGTAGAAGCAGAACCACTGTAGAACAGTCCCGCCTACCTGCCAACCCTCCCAACCTGCACAGCAGGATATCATGGTCGATGGTATCAAAAACTGCTAAGAGGTCTAATAGGACCAGGATAGAGGAACAATCCCTATCTCTGACCCTCCAGAGATCATCCACCAATGCTACCAATGCCGTTTCTGTGCTGTATCCGGCCCGGAAGCCGGACTGGAGTGGATACAGATAGACCGATTCCTCCAGGTGCCTGGGGAGCTGCTACGCAACAACACTCTCTACAGCCTTCACCAAAAAGGGAAGATTGAAGACCAGACAATAATTTACTAAATTAGCTGGGTCCAGGGAGGGCTTCTTGAGGAGGGGTTTGACCACCGCTTCTTTTAGGGAGGGTGGCAGAAACCCCTCACTCAGTGAAGCTCCCACAATAAACTGGAGCCAGCCTCGTGTCACAGGTTCATCTGCCCCAGGATCCTGTCCAGGTCCTCTGGATTCACAGCATCAAACTCTTCCCAGCTGACACTCTCAAGACTTGCCTCTGTCACCCCGTCTGTACTAGTCCAATCAGAGTCCAAGGCACCCTGAATCCTATCGATCTTATCCTGCAGATAGCAGCTGAAATCCTCCGCCTGACCCCAAGCCGGTCATCCTGACTCTCCATTTGCAGGAGAGTACGGGTCACCCGGAACAGGGTGGCAGGGCAGCTATCTGCAGAAGCAATAAGGGCAACGAAATAACTGTTCTTAGCCGCGCTGATAACGTTCAGGTAGGACCTGGTATATGCCCCAACCTGGTCGCGATCGGTTTGGGAGCGGCTTGTCCTCCAAGTGCTCTCTAGGCATCTTCTCTGGCGTTTCATCACCCTTAGCTCCTCGGTGTACCAAGGAGCATGGGTTGCTCGATGTTGGGTCAGAGGCCACAAAGACACAACCTGGTGCAGGGCCCTGTTGGCCTCCCTATACCAGGAGGCAGTGAGATCCTCGACTGAGCTGTAGGACAAGACCTCTGGGAAGAGCCCAAGCTCTGTCAGGAACCTATCCGGATCCATCAGGCACCTGGGGCGGAACCATACTGTTTGTCCCGCCTCCCTGTTGTGCTCCAATTTATATCAAATCAGCAAGTATAGTAGTACAGATAATGATGTATTATGACATCGTTTTACAAATGGTATCATTGTGTAGTGACATGCCTGATGTCATTTTGATCTGTCATGGCTTCTAAAAGATACTTATGACAGCAAGAATGATTGATCTGAATTGTTTACCTGCAACCCTAAAGATTTACCATCTGGGATGAAACAGTACAAAATATTGTGACTCAAATATTAGTGGAAAATTAATTTGAAGACTTACATGGTGACATTTAGTTTTATAGCTGATTAATTATGATTAATTATGCTACACTTATATCTTTTCCCTAAAGATTGAAATGCAATTATGCTTGGTACAAGGATGTAAAAATATGGCATTTTAATTCTGATAACTCAAAGCCGTGGGTTAGAACAATTGATCAAATGGCCCATATTTTAAATTTTTCATATGTGAAGTGTTAAGGAAATTTGCAGAGCATAAATCAGTAATTTTATTTTAAATTCCGAAATTATAAGATAGCATAGGCATTTTTCTCTAACTTGCTACTCCCCCTCCCTATCATTCAATCAGAATAGAGCTGGAAGGGAACTTGGAGGTCTTCTAGTCAAACCTATATCATTTCTGACAAGCGATTGTTCTGTCTCTTCTTAAAAACCTCCAGTGATGAAGCACCCACAACTTCTGATGGCATGCTGTTCCACTGGTTGATTGTCCATCCTAAAACATACCAATATAGATTTTTACATATTTCTACCTTACTATTAAATTTTCTCCCAGAATCTGGGTTAATATAGATCTTTCGGCATGTCTATTTTTTTTTGGTTTGCTGGTGAGAAATGCTTGGGTTTGTTGCCTTTGGGTGATGCTATGTATATATTGGGTTTTATTGTTTATTTCATAGCTCTTGCATATGTTTTTTGGAATTAGACAACCTAGAAATAGAAAATTATTAATAAATAAATGTAAATCAAATAGGAAATGCAAACAAAGAGAAGAAATCATAGCAACAATAACAGAGAGCACATCCTACTGAGGTTTTAGTATCAAGAGGTTGGACTATTAATGGCAATGAAGAATAGGGCTAGATATAATGATTCACAGCATGCGTGAGATACAAGCACGTAACAAACATATTGAAGAGAGCAAATGGGAAGAATTGTAAACAATATATGCTTGTATTGAGATAATGGTAAATCTTACTTCAGCTCCACCTGAGAGACTTAATGTCTGCCATGATTGGAGAAAGTTGCAGTACTGCTGAAATACATTGGAATAGCAATGAAAAAGAAATTGGGAAATTCAAGGGAAGAGGAACGAGGAAGAAAGAAATTATGGAAATAGACTTGGCCTTTTCTAAAACAAGACAGACTTGAATAAAACAGGGGAAATGAGAAGATTTTCTTCTTAAAACTACTGTAGCAAAATACAACTTAATATAAATGTGAAAAATGTGAAATTTTCAAACCAGAGACTACAAATAGATTTTAACAGATTAAGAAACTTAAATTGAAACATATTATAAATTCAAAATAGCAATGGAATATTTTATAAAGCAATATTTTGCAAACTGAGCAGTACAATTAGGAAATTCATCTGTGTTAGGAAAGCAAAATACATCACCTCATGCATACTAGATAACTACTGGTCAGATATATTGTAGGTATTATGAAGCTATTGCTTCCTTTTTTAAAAAAAACTGGTTTGTTCAGTTAAATTTCTTAGTCATCATAGAATTTCAAACTATTTAATTGATCTTCACAAACCCAGTCAAGTGTAAACTATGCCAGACATAGTTTCTCTATTAGTACAACCACACCCACTAATCTTAAGAAACTAATCCCACAGAGAACTTGGCTAGTTCCATTAAGTTAAAGAAACCTGCGGAAGCATAAGAAAACAAAGATCTTAATGGACAGGCCCTGCCTCAGGCAAGTTATTTTTCTTTAACTAGGAATAGATTTTCAAATAATGTTCCACAGAAACATGATAAAGAAAAATGTGTGCTCTTTTGTTTCAAGAATTTGTCTTTCGTCATCAATGCTGCAGTTCTGTAGTTCTTAGGATCTATTCCCAGGAACCATAGGATAATTTGAATTTCCTGCATAGATCATAGAAAGGCTTTCCTACCATGTTTTCATGAAGTTCTTGTTTCTTGACGCTGGATAGGTATATGATATTTATTGATTCTGTGGGCCTTCAACCATTCCCTTTAACTTGAGGGGAATTTAGAAAGCTGTTTTGGAGTACTACATTAATATAAGTCTGCAATTCTATGCAACAATGCTTGAAAAATGAAGTTCATTAAATTAAGCCAACAGCAAAGATTGATTTGCAAGTGCACTATTGCAAATGAGTGCTTTGAATATGTACATGCTTGATTAAAGATCAAATGGCAAATGTTGATGTGACAAATACAAACATGCCTCCCTCCTCAGTAAAATCTACCATTTTATTCATGTGATATTTATGTTTGGTATATAATTATTTACATGCTGTTTTTCATTCCACCCAACCTCCAAGTATACAACAAAATACAGTAAAATCTCTTAGCAAAAGAACAGAAATGACAATAGCTTAGCAAAATAAAATGATCATAGCAGCTCATCTGAAGTTTGAGAGGATGGAGACCTGCTGAGGACTTCTTGGGAATGTAATGCCACAATTGAAGTGCCACAATAGAAAAGGCTCTACCTTTGTGCTAAAATTAGTAGGTCAGTGCCCCTAAGACTGAGCAGAGTTGGGATCATAATCATAATCATAATTTATTTTGCCAAGTGTGTCAGGGCACACAAGGAATTTGTCTCTGGTGTACATGCTCAATACCTACATACATACAATAAACAAACTGTGATTATCATCAAATATACATTCATAATCATTTGTATATTTAATCATTTGTATATATAATCTTTGTATCTATAAGCATAATCATTGTATACATAAGCATAAGATACATTCATAGTCATAAAGTACATTCATCTTGTTAAGTAAATATAAGCTGCAATCAACAAACCACAATCTTAATCATGAATAAAATCACAATTATAAGTGCATTCATCATATCATCATGTTATAAAGTACAATCATCATGTCACAAAATACATTTTATCATGTCACAAAACACCCTCCTAATTAACAGTGTCATGCAAGTCAGCTGTTTAGCAAGTTGATGACATGGGGGAAGAAACTATCCTTGTGTCTAGTTGTTTTGGTTTGCAATGCCCTACATCGGCGTCTGGAGGGAAGAAGTTGAAACAGATTATGTCCAGGTTGTGAGGGCTCCATAATTATTTTCACCACTCTCTTTTTGGCTCGTTCGGATGGTGATCTGATTGGAAGCTATGGTTGATTGATTGTCTCAGCCACAGGAAAAACCATTTAATTTATAGAACCCAATCTTATTAAGAACAAAAATAGTTTATTCATTCATGTATTCTAGCTAGATATTTTTGTGTTGGAGGAAATAATCAGCTCATGAGGTTTTTTCCAAGAGAACTTTTATTGAGCATGCCAAATACAGGAAAAGCAATTTAAAAAACATATTCTGTGAAGGAAACTTCTGCCAAGTATCTCTGATGACACAATTGCTCTTGAAAGAGTTGTGAAAGAACAGTTTAAACATATTTCCCATCAATTTAATACAATAATAAAATGTTAAGAAATTAAGTATAAATATGTATTGTGTAATCCCCATCCAAATTGCTGGAATTAGGCAAGACAATGAAGAAGCAAAGATTTCAGGTTCCGTTATAGCTGCCAAGGAAACTCTTAGTGAAGATCAAAATTAAGAAATCAAAGTAAAACCTTTCCATACCACAAAATGACCCAATAGTCAATGCCAACCAGATTCTTAATTATTTATTGTTTAGGTAATTTATTACCTAAAATCAATAAGACTGAACAAGTAATATCTTCTTCAAGTCGAAAATGTGAGTTCACAATATGCCTATGCAGTTGTCTTGGCTATAGTGGCTTACTGTTGTCATCTTCCGTGCTTTCTTTTTCTTCTCAATCTATCCCCTTTCCCTAAGGTACCATACTTATGAATCTTGACCCTGATTAACCGCCACATTTAAATAAATCAGTCAATTATAGTAAAATCATGTACTGTACTATACACTATACTATACTATACTCAATTTCTATATAGTATAGAATTATAATATCAATAGAGGACTGAAACATCTTCATTTATTTTGAGAATAAAAAATAAAAAACCGCCAATGAATATTAGATATGTTTCATAATGTTTATCTAAAGTATTTATGCAAGGAAACAAATCCTTGGTTGTACTTAGAAAATTATCACTGGTTGGAGAAAAAAACACTATTAACAAATTCAATTAACAAATTTGCTAATTCAGACAAAATTAAAAGTTATTTCTTATTTTTAGCTTGTGCCATTATTTTCAACAATATTTTTGTTTCATTTTTTTCCTGCTTCCATAGAAAGTGTTCATATTCTCTGGATCGTTTAGAAAAAACTTGGATCCTTATGGACAATGGAGTGATGAAGAACTATGGAATGTTACTGAAGAGGTAGGAAATGTCCATATTTGTTTTTTAAGTCTTAAGCAAGATCTTTATAGTGTATACATGAGTGAGCATTCACATTAGAAATATGGAACGTAATTTTCATATAAATAAGCAAACATATGAACAGAAGATACTTACCTCAAAAAGTATGTCACCCATATCTGACAGTTTATAAAATAGATTTCTTTTTGTTCCTTAGAATATGCAGTCCCATAATGAAAGCATCACACACATATAGTTAGGAAAATCACTAAATCATTTTATTGGTTTGCTTGAAAGTTTACAACATTGGAATGTCTAGAAGTCCATTGCTTTGTTGGGTTTATTTACTCTCACTTGTTTTGCTTTGCATTGTCTTTATTTCCTACATTTGTTTGTTGGTTTATTGGGTTTGAAACAATAGATTTGGGCAAAGATCTGGGTCAATGTAGAATACTGTGATTGTGAAGATAAGTTCAGGAATGAGTAAAATCAAAGCATGATAGAAGTCAAAACTAGAATTCTGAATCTGCTATCATCTTAAGGTATACCTCCTACAGAATAAAAAATAGGAGATCCTGTTCAGTGGAAGCTGAAAAGTGGATGGTTTTTAAAATGTTTAAGCACTTCTAGCTATGATAGAATAATATTAGATATTGGTAACTTACTGCTTCCATGACTAGTATAATATTAGAAATAAAAACATTTTTCTTGCCTTTTTCTAATATATTTTGTTTGTTTGTTTATTTATTTTTATAATATGTTTTTTAATGTTCAACAGCTGAATTCACATGGAGTTGTACATTTGAATATTCTGTATATAAAATGAAAAATTATACAAAAGAGAGCTAACATGCTAATGTTTTGAAAACACTTAAAAGTCTGTGGAAAATAAGAAGACACATGCACAAAAATTATACACTGCTTAATAAAGGCATATCTTAATTGAGGCATCTCTTTACCTCCGAGTGCACCAAGCTGATGGCAGTTCACAAAATTGCCCGCAAGTAGATGTAGATACATGATCCTTGAAATATAAAAGCTCCAAACACATTTTTAAAACCTTCAGCATTTGGACTGGAAATAGAGTGGAAGGCCCCATAGCACAAACTTAGTTGGCAATGTGAATTGATTATAATTTTCTAATTATTTTCAAAACATTGAAACAAGAGTTTCCAGGGCTAACATTATATTTGTCATGAAAACAGATTACTCATGTGAAAAAAAATTTCCCCTTCTATGACAAGTTCTGCCCATCACTAGCTGTCAGAAAACCATCTGCCAATTATTGTGCTGAGCAAGAACAGAACAATTCTTTCTGTAGAATTTTGCTTACCATCTTTAAGCCTCAGATTCCTCTTTCCTCTTATTACTCATTTTACCATAAGTCAAGCTGATGACATTTTTTTTCTTTCTTTAGAAAAGGAATCTGAATCAAACAGCATGTTATTTAAATTGTATCTTCCCTTCCAAATGGGAGGGGCGTTCCCATTTGTCCAATGCTTTCTTATTTCAGTCTTGTGCTAAATCAGTAAGGTTCCAAAGAGTTACAGCACTTGCAGTATGATTGCAGCAATTCAGATAGATCACCAACACAACATTTCTATGTTCAGCTCTTTCCGGAAACAATAACAAAATGGCCGCAGATGGGAGTGTGCATGTATGTGTGGTCCGTTACTGAATCGACTTGAAATGGCACTGCTGTTTTCATTGACCACTGATCCCAGCAGCTAACTACTTCACTTCCAGTATGATATGTGGTAAACCAAATAGATTTTGCATTATTAGGAGCCCTGGTGGTGTAGTGCTTAGAATGCAGTATTGCAGGCTAACTCTCCCCACAGCCAGAAGTTTGATTCTGACCAGCGCAAAGTTGACTCAGCCTTACATCCTTCCAAGGGCAGTATAATGAGAACCCAGATTGTTTGAGGGCAATATGCTGACTTTGCAAACTGCTCAGAGAGTGCTGTAAAGTCCTATGGAGTAGTATATAAGTATATAAGTGGAAGTAAGAGCCTACTTCAGTTTTATACTTCCAACATTCATTGGATTTATTCCTTGTCATTTTAGCTAGCCTATTTGGAGACATATGCCAACGGAAAAACATTTTGTAAAGGTTTTCTTTATATGCTGATGGTTATTTTGTAATTTTGCGCCCCTAATTTTTCCCATTCTTCTTGATTGATTGTTCGGCCTATCTTGGATTCCCATTTTTGAATATTTGTTTTTATTTGTCCTTTTTCTAATTTAATCAGGGTTAGGTAGCTGTATATTTTCCTAATCATTTTTGTGTCATTATCTAATATTAATTTA
>JANHFO010003011.1:217984-229237 GCA_032468095.1 Pareas carinatus | reverse complement strand
AGGGGTCGGTTCTCTCGCCTCTCCTGTTCAACATTTATATGAAGCCGCTGGGTGAGATCATCCGTGGCTTTGGGGTGAAGTACCATCAGTACGCTGATGATACTCAGCTGTACATCTCCACCCCAGGACACCCCAATGATGCCTTTGAGGTGATGTCCCTGTGCCTGGAGGCTGTGCGGATCTGGATGGGGCGCAACAGATTCAAGCTCAATCCCTCCAAGATCGAGTGGCTGTGGCTGCTGCCATCCCGATATAGCCAGCTCTTTCCAATGTTGGCTATTGGGGACGAAACCTTGATCCCCACGGAAGGGTCCGCAACTTGGGCGTCCTCCTGGATGCTCGGCTGTCCTTGACTGATCATGTGGCAGCCATCACCAGGGGGGCCTTTTATCTGGTTCGCCTGGTACGCCAGTTGCGCCCCTTTCTAGATCGGGATGCCATGCACACGGTCACTTAGGCACTTGTCATGGCCCGCCTGGACTACTACAACACTCTCTACATGGGGCTCCCCTTGGGACGCGTCTGGAAGCTCCAATTGGTACAGAATGCGGCCGCGCGAGGGGTTATGGGGGCCAGGGGTAGGGACCATGTGGCCCCAATCCTGAGCGAACTGTACTGGTTGCTGGTGGGCTTCCGGGTGCGTTTCAAGCTGCTGGTGATGAGCTTTAAAGCGCTCCATGGCTTAGGACCTAGTTATCTACAGGACCGCATTCTACCAGCAAATACCTCTCACCGACCTGTGTGCTTCCACAGAGTGCCGTTGGCCAGACAATGTCGGCTGGCGACGCCTAGGGGGAGAGCCTTCTCTATGAAAGCTCCTTCCCTCTGGAACGACCTTCCCCCAGATATATGAACTATCTGGGACTTCCGTGCCGTAAAAACTCATCTCTTTATCCAGGCCGATTTGGCTTAATTACACCTTTTCTGTGTTAAATTTTAAATATTTTAAATTTTAATTTCGACAGAAATTGGTTTATTATTTTTTATTTTAAAATTCAGCCACAGTATAATGATTTTAAGTGCTTTTTAAATGTTGTTTGTATGTTTTTTGAAGAGCATTTTAAATGGCTGTACACCACCCTGGGTCCCTTTCCGGAGAAGGGCGGTATAGAAATATAAATTTAAAAAAATCTATTCTTGAAAAATTGAAAAAGGCTACAGTTTTTACTACTGTAGCTTTCATAAAAGCAAAGTTTTCTATAATGTGAAACTTTAGTGAAAAATATATTCTTAGTGACTTGACCCCTTTTCCATTTTAGACACTACATCAGTAGCAGAGGCACGTCACAATCCTAGTATAGGGGAAGAAAGCGTTGGATTGACTGGAAGCCTCAGTGCAAGTGGCAGCCATATGGACAGGATAGGAGCCATTCGAGACAATCTAAGTGAGACGGCCAGCACCATGGCCTTGGCTGGGGCTAGCATAACAGGAAGTCTGTCAGGAAGTGCAATGGTCAACTGCTTCAATCGGTAAGACAATGCATTCCAAGTGTTAAACTCCAATTGATTATTTGATACATAAACTGTAATTAACAATGAAATAATAAGTACTGTATTACATTGATTATAAGATGCATGTTTTTTTGTATTTTTGTGTCTGTATTCATGATACGTCTTATATTTGATGGTGTCTTACCAAGGTAAAGGTTTTTTTATTCTATTTCTAACTTAGAAAATAAGAGTGCATCTTATAATCGGTGGCATTTTATCAATGTAACACAGTATATATTGTAGTTGATCGTTGTAAATTCTAATATCTATCTTTTGAACATTTGTGAGTACGTTCTGAAAACAGTGATTAAATTTAGTTGGATTAAAGCAAAACTCCAATTCCAATGATGGTGATCTGTGTGGAGAGATAGGAATTCTAGTATATATATTGCTTTTTATCTTTAGTATTGGATTATGATTTAGAGTAGGGGCCCCCAACTCCCGATCTGTTGACCGGCACTGGGCTGTGGAATGCCAGCAACCAGGCCACGCAAACAAGCCAAGCTTCATTTGCAAGATGCAGGTAGCACATAAAACCACGCCCCCACCAGTCTGCAGAAAAACCTTTTTCCTTGGAATCTGTCTCTGGCCAGTGCTTTAGAGCAGAGGTCTCCAATCTTGGTCTTTTTAAGGCTTGTGAACTTCAACTCCCAGAATTGAAGTCCACAAGCCTTAAAGGGACCAAGGTTGAAGACGTCTGCTTTAGAGAAGGCCACTAGTTTAGAGAAAACATTCTTGCATGAAAATGGGATTGTTGTAAACAGAAAAACGTGTGATAAACTACCATACTAGAAGTTAACTGCTTGTATTATTTCGAAGGAAGTAATTTAATCCTGGCTATTTTGAAGGAAGTAACTTAATCCTGGCTATTTCTCATATATAATTTTTTTAAGAATATACTACTATATTTTGTTAAGGGATATTTAACTTGATTTGCTGGGTGGCTGGTAAATATTTAAAAGATTTCAATATGATATGAAAAATGCAAGTTACTTATTAAGCTAATACTGAATTTTCATCAAGGTTGGAAGTCCAAGCAGATGTGCAGAAGGAGAGGTGCAGTTTGAGTGGTGAATCTGGCACTGTTAGTTTAGGAACAGTGAGTGACAATGCCAGCACCAAAGCAATGGCTGGATCCATTATAAATTCCTATGTCCCATTGGACAGGTACGTTTGAACTATTTATATCACTATTTATATTTGGCGCAAGATATATCTGGTATGATTATTAATTGATTATGTGCTATCAAGTTGATGTTGTCTCTTACTGATTACATATATATTGTTGTGGTAAGAATTATAAATATTTATGTCAAGTCCAGAGTATATTTTGTTTTTTAATTTAATTTAATTGATGAGCTTCTGGCATGTGTATATCTACCGTGTTTCCCCGAAAATAAGACACTGTCTTATATTAATTTTTGCTCCCAAAGTAGCCCTAGGTCTTATTTTCGGGGGGTGTCTTACTTTCTGGGAAACACGGTAGATCGCTCACCCCCACCCCCGAAAAACACCTGGCTCCCCCCTCCCTGCTACCCCCTGCCGCTCTTTACATCATGCAGAATAACTTCCAGACAGGAGAGCAGAGAGGGACGCGCGGCTGGGCTGCTTGCAGGGCTGCGAATTCTCCACGCAAGCACTCCCAAAGCACTTTACAGCTGATTGAAAGAGCGGGAATTCGAAATCCTGCAGGTTTCAGCCAGCCGATCTCTCTGCGGAAGTCGTGTTTCCCAGAAAATAAGGCATCCCCTGAAAATAATATTTTCGGGTAGGTCCTATTTTCAGGGGATGCCTTATATTCCTCCAAGAGGCAAAAATGTTGCAGATCTTATTTTCGAAGGATGTCGGAAGAGCCTATATGGGTTGTTCACATCATGTGAAAAAGACCAAGGAGAGAAACTATGCCAGTTTCTGTTTATCAGTCCAACCTACTTTACAGAATTGTTTTGGGAGAAAAGTTGAAAAGGTAAAAGTTCGAAGACTGATGTCTCCTCCCTCACTTTTTTTCTTTCTTCTCTTGCCAGGGGCAATCCATGCAGGGGATCTGGTGGATTACATTGGAGGTATCCTCGCTTCCAAATGATATTTACAATGCATAATTTGTCATTGTATGATGGTGTGAGTGGTATGCGATGCCCAACTGCAGATCTCAGAAGCTGTGTTTTACTGCTAATTCTATAGCCACTCCATCATTTTGGTTTTCTCGCAGAGAACATTAGAACATTCTCTATTGTCATGTTACATAGAAATAGAGATAAGTCTTTTAACATCTGTAATTAGTAGGGTATTTGGGAATACACAGAATTTTTGGGTTTTACAGAAACATTCAGGCATTCATATAAGACTGTTAACTTACTCAAGTTCTCTAGAAGATGTTTACAATCATCAGTAGCAACATCATGAAGCGTTCGGTTGCACTTATCTCTTCTTTCAGCCTCCAGTCCCTCATGGCTACATAAAACTTCTAGGCAGCTCTGGAAAGATAATAACAATATAATTTGAAGGTTACAAGAGATTGATATGAACTGGATTCAGCTTTTGCAACCTTTTAAAATGACTGTTTCTCATCACTGAAACAAGTTATATATTAAAAGAACTACCTGTCCTTCAGATATTTTCACTATGAGAGTCCATGAATTGATTTGAACAAGCAGTTTGCAACAACATACACACATATATATAGAACAAAATGTTTTCTTTTTGATTACAAGCAAAACATACCTAGTACTCATGCAGACTGGATTAAATTACAAGCTCCGTTATTCCTGTGAATATACTGGGTGAACTTTGAAGAATGATGGAAACTGTAGTGCTTTATCAAAGGCACTAGGTCAGTGATGGCTAACCTTTTAGACACTGAGTGCCTAGACAAGTCATGACTAATGAGTCGCGGCTCGTGATGTCATACCCTGGTGCCACTACTCTCCTTCTGAGCATGCATCTGGTCCTGTGATGTTATTGCCCGGCGCCGCTACTCCTTTCTGAGCATGCTCAACTCTGGAGATATGTTGGGGCCTCTTGGCTCGCATGCCAGCAGAGAGGGCTCTGTGTGTCCATTACGGCACGCGTGCCATAGGTTCGCCATCACTGCACTAGGTTGAAGAAGAACATGGTACAGGCTTTTTGTGGTATAATCGAATAGGAAAAATATATGCCATAGAACTCAGATTTGAAAAAGTGATTCTCTGCATTCATTTACTTTAGAGGGGAAAGATGATTTATAGAAGTACTTATGAAGCTTCTTGCCAAAAGTCGAATGAATTGATTGTAATAAATCTGATTTGAATTAGAATTAGAATTTTTATTTGCCAAGTGTGTCTGGACACACAGGGAATCTGTCTTTAGTGTATATCCTCAATACTTACATACAGGCTACAATTGACAAACTGTGGTTACAATCATAAGGCTATAATTGACAAACAATGATTACAATAATAAGATACATTCATTATCATAACGTATATTCACCATGTTTATCAGCTTAAAAGTCTAAGAAACATTTTGTTTTAAGGTGGAAAAAGCCAGTTGATAACCAGGCAATTTTTCACTGGCTACATAGATAGCCGTTACTACTGTGGAGTCCAGGGCAGTTCATATAATCAGGCAAGCAGCACTCCAGTTGAGTTGGCTCTTTTGCAGGGACAATGTATATGACGGGACAATAGTGGTACAAGATCCATGAGTCGCCCTTCTAATTTAGTTCTCTCTTTACAAATATACTCAGTTAGAATGCTTCTGCCTATATTCCTTAGAACAGAAGTTTTCAACCTTTTTCAAGCTGCGCCCCCCAAAACATGTCATTGCTACAAGGCGGACCCCATTCTTACAAATTCAACAAATTACTAATCAACAATTCATGTATATTACATCTTCATTTTTTTTCTGGACCTGTCTGTGGACCCCCTGACAACTTGCCATGGATCCCCAAAGGGTCCACAAGTCCCTGGTTGATAACCTTTGCCTTAGAAGATAAGAAATAGCACATAATTTAGACAGTAATCTTATAATCCAACAATTAGGAAAACAGCAATCCCTATTGTTGGTTCCACAAGGCACAATACTGACCACAATTGTTAAGAGTACAAATATGGGAATTAGATTAATACTTTATCTTTCTTTGGTGGCAATGCATCAGTGAATTATGTGAAAAAGAATTTTCATGTTTTTCTTTTTGTAAAATAGTTATGAATTCTATAAAGCAGGATATTAATCTCAACCTTCATTCCAGTCTTAAAACTGGTTTACAATCTCTTTCATTTTCATGATAACACATTCATATTTTTCATCCTCAAAACTAACCGAGTCCCATTTTAAATAACATCCTATATTAAGGTAAAATTTAGCCTCAAATATATCAGTCACGCATATCAGTGCAAGTGTCATTTAAATCTGATAGATCAAAACCCTAAACAGTGCACTAGACAGACAAACTGACCTTAAAGCCTTTGGATGCTGCTATGTGGGCTGCAGTCCAGCCATCTTTGTTCACACGGTTGATGAGATCTGCAGAAACAACGGGCGTTGCTTTATGGCTAAAGAAATCTTCAGTCTCTAAGCTCAAGATGTTACCATCTGCTTCATTCTCAAAGCTTCCATCTCTTGATTTGCCATAATACATCAAAAACTTTAGGCAATCAACACTATCAGCATCAACAGCAGCATGAAATGGAGTCCAGCCATCCTAGAACAATTAAAAACAATTTTAAAACAAGCTCAGAATCCTTGATAAATGAATTAGTATCATCCATGAGTGAGTGAGTAAACAAATAAGCAAGCATTCTCTTAAATCTGCTGTCTTCTTAATATCTCATGTTTTTGCAATTCTTTTGGTAAACTCTTCCAACTACTACCTTCCATATATTGGGATCTAATCAGAAAAAAATGCTTTATCTGACTTTTCAATCCTAGTGCTAACAGCTACAGCTTTTAGAAAGAGAGAAAGAGACTATAAATTAGGGAAAAGGTTAAATTGAGCTGAAATGAGTGCAAAGGATGCTTTTAGCTGCATAAAGCAAAGTCATAAAAAGTGCATGGTACATAAATCTCATTGATAAGAATGTCTTGTATTCCTTGGAAAAGTAGAATTGGAAACATTGGTGCAGAGACATACTTACTATAGCAATTTCTATTATTTGGAGAAATAATAGACTGGGACTGAACGGCGCTCCCCCCTCTTATTATAAAGAAGTGTGGGTATGTGAGTGTGTATACTCACATACTGAGAGATAATGAGAAGGCCGGGGACAGGAAATGGAGCTGAGTGTGTAAACAGAAGCGGATGGGGGCCCAGATATGACCCCTAGTCTGGTATGAGTGAGATGCCTCGCCGGTCGGCACAAGGAACATCATCTGGGGTGGGGAGGGGGAGCCCTGGGGAGATGGAGAGCTGGAATATTCCGGTTGTGACTGGAAGAGGTAGATATGGCAGGAGCCAAGGAGTAGGGCGCTCTCCAGGAACTCTTCAAATTATGTACATCTTTTTATTACTAATCTTTTCCCTTTTCCCAATTAGTATATTTCAGCTGACAGAACAAGGCTTCTCTGCCCTTAAATGGCAAATTATAAGTGGCAATATTTTCCAGTATTCCTTATTCTGAAAAAAAATGCAACTTGCTTCTTCAAAACTCAACTGCCTGTAGCAATTTATGTTTCATCCAAGGTCAAAGGTCAAATGGTTAAGATCAATCAGGAAATAATTTTGCCAATTAGCTTTTTTTTCCTGTCACAAAGACAATTATAAATAAAGAATGAAAGAATAATATTGATATTACTTTTAAAGATTCATTTCAAACCAGCTATTTATGTTTTGTGGATTATGTTTACAAAGTAATTAAAACTGTAATTATTCACTACACGATTCAATGGAAGTGAATAAAAAACACAATACTGCATTTTAACAGCATGACTGACCACATAAGATTTGCTGCCAGAATACCATTTTCCATGTCATCATTTTCTTTGATATCTGCAGCATAAATTACCAACACATCTCTCTTTTCTTGGACATTAAATGCTTTTTCATAACATTTGGCAGGCTTGCTAATTGGTGGAGCTCAGCTGAGGAAATGTAATAGGATCTTGATGTGAAATTGTGCTTATGCAAATTAATTTATTCATTAATAATATGCTTTAGATTATTCTATAAATTGGTATCCTACTGTAGAGGCTTTGGAAAGAATACTTTCAAGTTTTGAAATGAAGGACAGAACTTTAAGAAAAACAATAGGTAAGCAGAAAGGTCTAAATGAGACAATGGGAACTGAATTTTTCATATGTGTGCGCACATACACAAATCTAATGAAACAGAAAAGCAAAATTATGGTGGCAAAAAGAATAATACTGTATAGTCCTTAAAGGTATTGCTGGCTTCAGAGATTACACTTGAATTTTGAAGAAAAAGGGAAAAAAATCCCTACAATGGAAAGCATAGGCAAAACTCACAAAGCATCTCAAAGCAACACAAGTTGCAAAGCTTATTTGTCTAATTTGAAATAACTGAAATTAATGGATTTATTTCTGAATATTATGGCACTGTTAGGGCATAACAAAATGCTCATGTATGTACAATTAACCATTGTTTAACTTAATATGTATGAACTCTGATAATTATACCATTTATAACATGCAACAAAATCAGATTCAATCAAGTCTTCACAGTATACAGCATACTGCTAATTTGTGAAATGCAACAGCCTATCATGAAAACCACTGTAGGGACAAGATAAATGCACACATTTGTTGCTAGTTATTTTTCGCCTTCTTTTTATTTTTTATAATTCTTCTAGGTAGTATATATTCCATTTTAAGTCATTGTTTCCATAAGCTGTTGCCTTTGTCTATTCCTGATCGACTCTTGTTCCCTTCTGCTGTCCACTTCTTCATTGCACAGACTGCATCAGTTTTTCCAAAAGTTGCATGCCTAGTCTAAAGCTATTATAGTATTTCTTTTACAAACTATTCCATAGATATTTCAGATCTCTAATTTTTCAAATATTATTTTCCACGTCCTCTTAAAACCACTCAATCCTTTTTTCCCCCAAAGTAAATGTTTCCTTCCGACTCTCCTTCCCTTCTCATAGTAAGTCGCCTTTTTTCTTTCTTTCTGGGAATTTATTGTTTTGATATTTCTTTTCAGACTTTAAATGTCCTCAGGGTATTAAAATAGTGCCCACCCAGTTCAGCATGTTTGTTGTTGCTTCTGCTCAGCTGTTCTGTGGTTGAAAACCGGAGCTTCTCTTCTTTGTAGTTTATCTCTGGCTCGGGGTGCTTCAAAGGCAGTTTTTTCTCCTGGACATTTAAAGAGCTTCCTCTGCTCCTCAGGATCGACTGCTGCCTGATCCTGGGTCCTAGAGTGCCTCCTTCTTCCATCAACTCTACGGGGTGACTTTTGAACCCATTGGGGTCCTCAGATTCCGGTTCCAAGACTGGAGGTTGGTCTCTTGCCTGCGTTCACTGTGACATTAAACCCCTTCTACGTGCACACATTTGAATGCTAGTACCTAGATATAGAAAGTTATACTGTATGGAGGGGAGAATATGGACATTAGAAGCAAATGATCCATATATTGTATATAGCAACACAACTCCTTTCAATGGAGCACTATGTCTTTTGTAAATATAGCTTTAAATTGTGGCAGTGTCTTCATTGGTTCTTAATACAGAATGAGTAATTCCATGTAGAAAATCATGATCACCACCTTCAACTAAGATAGGGAAGGTTTAGACAAACTACAAGAGGAAAGCAACAAGTGGCCCTTGTCTTATTGTGATGTGGCGTGTCCAAGATGTTGTTGCAGAGTTAAAACAAAAAACTCCATCATACTGGGATCATGCAAGCAAAGATGACAGAAGAACTTTGTGAACAATGTCATTTGTCATCTTATGGCTGCCAAGTGTGAGAATAAGAAAGATTTCAGGAATCTTGGAGGGAAAGTGCCAGTTGAAAGTTGTTTAAGGTTTGTTATAACCATATAAAAATGAAATCTTTCTTTTATTCCAAAAATGTTATGGAATAGGTATTTATAGTTATTAGCATTCACTATATCTCTGTGTATTGTGTAGGGTTCCTGTGGTGGGAAAGAAGAACACTATATAGATGTGCCTTGAAATCCTGAACTAAGAGGAGGATATAAGTCTAAAAAAATGAACCCACCAAAATAAGACATATCTCAACAGAAATGCTAACTGAGAAAGAGCTCAGACTTACAGAGGTATTTGCACTTCTATCTGCTCCAGCTTCCAGTAAAAGTTTGACACATTCAATATTTCCATTTCTACAGGCCAAATGTAAAGGAGTCTGTCCTCTTTCAGCAGCATGATTAACATTGGCATGATACATGATTAATAATTCTGCAGATCTAAGGAAAGAAAAATTGACAAAAGCGAGTTAGGAAAAAGAAAAGATCTGGAAAGACAGATGACCTTTACAATGGCATTCAACTACAATCTTTTACAGCATGCACATTTAAACTGGGTCAATCAGTTATATAAGCTGGCTAGATAAATTCAATATATAAATAAATCAGAACATGGAACAATTCAATCCCAATCAAACAGTGTAGCCAGAAGACATAAGAAGCAAGCAAAAATAAAGAACTCCAAACAAAAAAAAAACTTCACAGGAGCAAATATTTTAAAATGCACTATATAATCTTAAAAGCAGATATAGAGTTTTAAACATCCATATTCAATATTTCTGTCTACAAATACATTTGCACAGAAAGATGTAATTTAATATAAATGGAGCAGGTGAGAGTAAAACAGTCCTTAATTCAAGGCTCTTTGCTAATCATTGTTGTTCCAAGATAACTAATTACCACTAATCGTGTGCTTTTTCCAATTTTCTTAAAAACATTCAATTATTCTCCATCAAGAGGAACAGCATACTTTGATAAAATGTAGCTTAAAAAAAAATAATTTATGAATTATTTTTCTACAGAATCCTAGATGACTGGCCAAAATAGATGTAAAATCACAGGTTCTCTTCCCAATTGTCTTTATGCTTTTGAGTTAGCCTATTATATTTAATATGAGTTTTGCTTATTCCTTTGATTTTAAATGATATCTATTTATTCTGTGCTTTACATATTGCTAATATTCTTGTCTGTTTAAGATTTCACAAGCTTAAGAAAGATTACGGAAGTTTAGGACTGAGGACACCTCATGAATTTAAGAAGAAAGGAATTTTTCATCAATTCTTCTGCAAAATATCATCAGCGAAAATAGGTTTTCTATCAATAAATAATGCAGGCATACTGAAAAAAGTTGGGCTCTCACATCCATGCTTGAGAAAACCTAGAGCTAGTGCACATGATCAGCCTTTTCCTGTTCAGGAATGGGCCACTGCCCTAAGGGCAGGTTTACACAGCATCATAATTGCACTGCACCCAGCCCACTAGGAAAGCAACGTCTGTTGCCTTTTTCTGTTATGCATCAAAAATAACATCTTCTGACACAAACCGTTCAAGCAGTGCTGTCTGGTTCATCTCTGAATTCTATTTCATTGCAGGAAAGCTTTGTCATTCCCACTGGTTACTGTGCACTATGGCGGAAAGCAGGGTTCCATTAAGACTAATTAAGGCCCCTCAATGGCATCCCTTGGCCCTTTCAATGCTTAACTGACATAATCAGAATCAGAATTTATTTTGCCAAATATGTCAGGACATACAAGAAATTTGTCTCCGGCGTACATGCTCAATACCTACATACATACAATAAACAAACTGTGATTACAATCAAAGATACATTCATAATCATTTGTAT
>JANHFO010003011.1:135419-150438 GCA_032468095.1 Pareas carinatus | reverse complement strand
TATTTGTATTTGTATTTGTATTTGTATTTGTATTTGTATTTGTATTTGTATTTGTATGTTTGTGTATGAGTTGTGTACTTGTTTAATTATTTGTTTGAAATAAAAATTAATTAACTGGGGGGGGGAAGAATCAGTGACTTTCCATAGATTCCTTCAATAGCAATGCAAAGAAAATGTAATACATGTATGAGTTCTCCTCTTACTGCCGCATGTGCCAATCACCTCTGGCTTATTGTGGAATCAATTCAGATGCAGAAGAACAACTTCAGAGAAATGTTACTGAGAGAATCACAAAAATTACATCGTCCAGTTGGTCAGGTGTCATATTTTAAGACCATTTGTCATATTAGAATAAGCAGAGGTCTGTCCTGAAAAGTTCTTCATCAGATTCAAGCAATATTGCCAGAAAAAAATGTTCGGTGAAATATGCGTATATACCAGAGAGGGCCGTATGATAGCATGCATTGTTACCACACATTGGTCCTAAGGCAGAGTATGCAGTAAATGAGGAGTCCTTGGTGCTCTCTGACATTGCTTGTTTTCCTCCAGATGTTTCATCACCCATTAACACTAGCACTGATGATGTTACCTAGTTCGGGTAATGAAACGTCTGCAACAAAACAAACAAGCTCAGAGAGCACCATAGACCCCTCATTTTAATCCTGAGCTACAAATATTCTCCTTTATTGGTATGCAGTAAATGTAAACATAGATCAAAACGTATCTGTAGATTCTTCTTCTGTCTTATTAATACTTAGATTGCTATACAGTAAAGTGAAATTTTGAAAAGGAAGGTATCAAAATCTGTCCTTTTCCCTCCTTTATTAGATTTGCAGTTCCTAAAATTACTAGCATGGCAATTTTGTTTCCATTTTTCTCTTTTGTATATTTTCAACCATAATAACGGAAAACCTTGCAATGGAAATGTTCCAATCAGAGGCAGGCTTTGACCCAAATTTTGGAGGATTCCAGATAATTGGAATGATTCAGACATGTGTGTGCTGTTTAAGTCTTCAGTGTCTTAATTTTCATTCTTATTTCTTCCTCCTTATATATTTTTACCTGTGAGATAAAAATGACTTTGAATTCTATAGCTTACAGCAAGAAAGCAGCAGAGCATACAATGTGTACAGACTTTATTAAAACCATATCAAATGACAAAAAGGGGATTCTTTCAATTTAAATATTGTTTCAGTGAGTATTTAAAAATAGTAGGAAGATAAGAAGCTCCACAGAAAAGGGATTATCTCATCATTTCACGGTTGGACTATTGTAATGCAATAATGGTTCTACTGTAACAACCCTTGTAAGACCAAATGGCCTTGGGGACATGGAGCCCCACGATTCGGAAGTTTGACATCTTTAATGCTGAATGGAGTGGCGCTACTCCATATGGATCCAGTCTACAACTTGGGGGTTTTCTTGAAATTTGCCTCTCCTGCTCGAAAAGGAGTCATCGCTAGGAGAGCCTTTGCACAATTTCGGCCAGTTGTGACCTCTTCTGGATGAAGAGTGGTCAGTCATTCAAGCCCTAGTTATCTTGCATTTGAACTATTGCAATGTGCTCTACATGGGACTACCCTTGAAGAACATTTGAAAGCTACAGATGGTACACACTGTAGCAGCATGTATAGTTCTTGGGGCTCCAAGGGTGGCCCATATAACCCCACTGCTCTGCAAGCAGCACTGACTGCCAATTTGTTTCCATGTGCAATTCAAGCTGTTGGTAATCCCCATTAAGGTCTTTCATGACATGAGTTCAGGTGACTTAAGGGACTGTCTTATTCCTTTGGGATTGATCCAACCCACTCATACTGGCAGAGGAGGTATGCTATGAACCCATCAGCCAAGTCATTCTGCCTGGCAGGGTCCAGGAGAAGGACCCTCTCTGCTGTTGGCACCTGCTTTTTGGAACATCTTACTGTTGTGTCCGGAGCAGACAGCCAGCTCTGAAGATAATTAGTGCAGGAGTTTTCCCCCTTCCATCTTTCTGGGAGACAGGTTGGATGGGGAAGGTGATTGACTTAGCCACCCTTAAGAAGTGTTGAAAGAAGTTCGCTGCCGAAGCTAGATGCTGCCCTCGATAAATTGATCACTCAGGGAAACTTTATTCCGACTGATCACGCCCATTGAGAGACTCCCATCGTACTCCCATCAAAAAGGATGGCTCTATTCGAATCTGTGCTGATTACAAGTGTACTTTGAATAGAGCCCTTCAACAAAATCCCCATTCTGTTCCTGTGATTCAACATTTGCTCCATTCGTTAGGCGAGGACAGGATATTTGCAAAGCTTGATATGGCCCAGGCATATCAACAGATTCCTGTTGATTGTGCCACGGCAGAGGTACAGACAATAGTGATGCACCATGGTGCTTTTAATGTGATCCACCTACAATTTGGTATCAGTGTTGCTCCAGGGATTTTCCAGTCGGTTATGGAGCGGCTGCTCCATAAAATCCCTGGAGTAGTGCCGTACTTTGATGACATGCTCATCACAGCAGGGGATCAGGACCAACTTTTACGTCGGCTAAGGACAGTATTTGAAACATTTCGTTCTGCTGGGCTAAAATTATGGTTAGATAAATGTCAGATTGGTGTCCCTGAGGTGGAGTTTCTCAGCTATAAGGTAGACGGGCAAGGCATCCACCTCACTAAAGACAAACTAGAAGCAATTAAGTCAGCTCCGGTGCCTAAAAATAAGGCTGAATTACAATCATTTTTAGGTCTAATCAACTTCTATCATGCTTTCCATAAAGGAAAAGCCTCGATAGCTGACCTCCTGTACCTGTTGCTCTCCAAAAAGGCCTCTTGGGTATGGGGAGAGTTGGAAAACAGGGCGTTCCTCATTTTAAAGCAACTGCTTTCCAGCAACCAAGTTTTAATTAGGAATAATTCCACTCTCCCATTTCTGTTGACTTGTGATGCCTCTCCGTATGGTATTGGGGCCGTCTTGAGCCATCAACTGCCTTCTGGTCTAGAGGCCCCAATTGTATACTTTTCCCATACTCTTACAGTGGCTGAGCACAACTACAACCAGCTAGATAAAGAGGCGCTGGCTCTGGTTGCCTCTGTCCGCCGTTTTCATGAGTACTTATTCAGCCAACATTTTACACTCGTGATCGATCACAAGCCGCTTTTGGGGATCTTAGCGAGGGACAAGCAAACCCCTGCTGCCCTTTACCCCCACATGATCTGATGGTCTATTAGGTTGGTGGCGTATTCTTACTCATTAATCCATCGCCCAGGGTCTGCAGTCTCTCATGCTGACGCTCTAAGTCACTGTCCCCTCCCGATGATCTCTGGGGTTTGCCCCGAAATAGATCCTCTCCTGCTGGTGAACTGTCTAGAGTTGTCCCTGATCTTGTCTGCTGAGGTGGCTCGTTTTTCCCACTCCGATCCGTTAATTCGCCCTCTTATGGGCTGGGTTTGGAGGGGATGGCCAAAGGGGCCAACGACCAAACTCTACCATCCGTTCTTTGCTCGAAGGCAGGACCTAGCCATCCAAGGGGATTGTCTGCTGTGGGGTGACAGAGTTATCGTCCCTGAGCTTCTCCAGTCATAAATCCTTCACACTCTGCATCAATGTTACCCTGGCATTGTGAAAATGAAGGCTTTGGCCCAGAGTTTTGTCTGGTGGCTTTCATTCGATAAAGATACCGAACAAATGGTGGCTGACTACGAGCCCTGCCAAATCTCCAGACCCGATTCACCTAGAACGCATCTCAGGAAATTGGAATGGCCCCAAGCCCTGTGGTCTCACCTGCACATTGACTTTGTGGGCCCGTACCATGGCCAGATGATGTTGATCATCATCGACGCATTCTCAAAGTGGATGGAGGCAAAGCTCATGGCATCTACCATAGCTGCTGCAGTGACACAGGTGTTGCAAAACATTTTCATCACACATGGCTTGCTGGATACAATCATATTCGACAACGGCCCACAGTTCACAGCCTAGGAGTTTGAGGATTTTCTGGTGGTGCGGGGAATCAGGCATGCCCTCATGGCTTCGGGTCATCCAAACTCAAATGGCCTTGTGGAACGCACGGTCTACACGCTTAAAGAAGCATTGAGTAGAATGCCTCGAAGAAACTGGCAGGAACAATTGGACTTTTTTTAACATGGCAGCATATCACACCGGGGAGGACCACTGGCAAAAGCCCCACCAAACTATTATTCAGCAGGAAAATTTGTTCAATTCTTGACAGGCTGCACCCACAATATGCTGAGGACTCCCCTGGACTTGTGACAGAGGAGCCTAGGCGGTTTTCCCTGGACGATTCGATTTGGGCGAAGAACCTAGGCCTGGCCCAAAGTGGTCATGAGGAGTAGTGATTGCAATATGGTGACCCTGCTCATATGCAATTGAAACTACCAATGGCTGTACATGGCATTGCCATGTAGACCAGTTATGGAGGGCCCCTAGTATGGTAGCAGGAGGAAGTGGTGAACGAGCTGACAAAAATCCTAGTGAGCTATTTAACAAACTGCCTTCAGGGTATTCTAACCCAGAGGATGAAGACGACTTACCAGGCTTCATTGGGTTCCAGAGAAGTACGGAGGTTGTGGAGTCCTCAACTTCAGCCGGGTCAGGATCCAGAGCCAGACAGCAGTTTTCTGGGGAAACCTTGGCGGTGTCAACGAATCCAACCGCTCAGCTTGGAGATCGGCCAGCGTCTGATCTGCGCAGGTCTGAAAGCAGACGGCACTGCCCATCCTACCTCAGTCAATACAATTGCTCCTTTACATCATCTTAGGGGGGAGGAGTATTGTGTCCGGAGCAGACAGACAGCTCCAGAGATAATTAGCGCAGGAGTTTTTCCCCCCCACCTTTCTCGGAGACAGGTTGGCTGGGGAAGGTGATTGGCTTAGCCGCCCTTAAGAAGTGTTAAAAGGAGTTGGCTGCTGTTTGCAGCCTGAGAGTTGCATTGTTGTTCTAGTGCATTCAATAAACTGTTGTTGCGTTAGTTCGTGTCCTGCCTCATCTCTGGTTGAACACTACACTTACTACCCAGAGTGAGGTCTGCTCCGACCTCCTGACCTTCAGCACGAGCCTAAAGACCTGACTCTGCCAGTTGGTTTGGGCTTCCAAAGGAGGAGCTTCTTATTCGGGGTTGTTTAAATATCAGATTCCCCCAACACATCCTAGTTCTTCCATTCTCAACTTATAGCTATTGCACTCTGTATTTTTATACTTTTGTAGTATTTTATTTATATAATTTTATTTTTTAATCTTGGTAGCCACCCAGAATTACTCTGTGGCAAGATGGGTGGTCGATAAATTAGATAAATAAAATAATAAATGATTACTGAATTACCATCCACTAAATAAATTATTATATAACAGTCTTTTGATAAAAACCTACTGAAGAACACTGCAAGGGCTTCTACATTAGCTACATACCACACTGTAAGAAAGGAGACTTGCTCAAATATGAAGTTGCATTCAAGAAATGGATGAAATGAGACATTTGTAAAATTAAAAACTCCATCTAGTCTTCAAACTTAGAGAAAACATTTGATATGGAAAACTAAGAGAAGCAAAAATCTGCCTGCCTCAGAAAGATAACAAATTGTCTCTCTGCCCCAAAAGGAACAAAACAGATGAAAGGCAGACTGTAGCAAATTTTTTAAAAAAGTGTTATTAAGGTGTGTGGGGGGGGAAGGAATGTAAGCTAATCTAACAACATCTGCTGCCACTTCTCTTTCCCTCTTTCTCCTTTATGAATGTCACCTGCTGATGCTGTGCTAGACCAGAAAAGCTATTAATAAAAGTCTGGGATTCAACCCTCCAATTGTCTTCTTCGTCTTGCTGGGAAACATGATGGCTAGAAAAATCATAGTGTTTCCTCCTTGTTCGTTTCTCTTCTACAAAAGAAGAATCCTATAAAGATTCAGTCTTGGACTGGCAGCTCAGGTGCCCCACCTTTGTTCTCCAATAATTTCTCATTTAAATTCACATCATGTTCAGCCCAGCCAACAAAAGTTCCTCTTGACTTGTTAACGTTCATCTCAACCACCATCACCTGTATCCAGCCCCCTGCTTCTGACCTTTCCATTTCCTCCTTCTTCTTCACTGCTTTTTCAGAACTCATGGAGAAAGCATGTGCAATATCTGCAGTACAAAAATTGGGTTTATATTTCAGGATGGAAGTGGACATGGATTTGGCAATATTTCCTGAAATTTGACTATGGGTTTAGGCAGTCAAGTTAATCAAAAAGCACAGGAAAGTCAAAAGCTGTTTATTGTAGACATGATTAGAAATGACTATACAATATGTAAGATGTACTAAAAATCTGATCTGTCTGAAAAACTAAAGAGCAGATATTCAGAGTTCCATATATCTTGAGAAATAACTACAAACTTTTCTATGAAAAAATATGGTTAAAGCTATAGGAAATTATTTTAACAGGTGCCAGTAAGCAATTATACTCAAGCAAGAGAGATAGATTGCTTGCTAATGCTGGAAAGTTTTACTAGGAATTTTCTGGGATGGTAAATTACTAAGGAGGAAGAATATGCCATAATTGCTGCTAAAAGATTATATTCAGCATAAGTACATTTATTGGCAGAAAATTATTTTATAGTTTGTAGAAGCAATACTTTAAACCAATATTCATAAGGCAAAAGGCTTATTTAAAATGAGAATGGAAAGAGAGAAAGGGAAGGAGGGAGGGAGAGGGAGAGAGAGAGAGAGAGAGAGAGAGAGAGAGGGAGGGAGAGAGAGATGTTATTCATGGGATCTGGTAAAAGGGATATGCTGCTTATGTGCATTGAACTGAAAGAATGCTGTTAAATAAATTATATGCAAATCTAATTTTAAACACCACAACTGACCATGTTTTAATATTAGCGTTGTCTGGGAGCTCCTATAGTCTCTGAAGATTTTCTAGATCACTGGTGCCTTTGTGCCAAGGCAACTAAACCATGACTTGCGCTAAGAAAAATCTAGAGGGTGGGTTGCAGGCCAACTCAGAGTGCCATTGCTGGAAACAATACTTCTGACACACATTTTCTACATTTCTTCCTTGAAATAATCTCTGATAATAAATATCCAAACTGTTTCTGATTGTGAGGTCAGGGAAAGTATTCTGAATAGGTACAAAACCCAAACAAATTTAATTTTAGGTTGAAAAACTGTAGGATTACTTCAAGTATTATGCACATACCAGTTTTATAGCCAATTCCTAAAAACATGGAGATGGATCATATGACTGAGACCTATTGGAATAATTTTAGGAAAGAGAAGAATATATTTAAATAGATGACTTTGGTTCAGAAATACCTTTTGCTATTGTTCTATTAGAAAAAGTCAGGCAATTATTACCATTGGGCTATAGCCTTAGACCAATACAATAATTGACAGATGCTTTTGGCATATTATACAACATTTTTCTAGAAGTCCTCTAGTTTTCAGACTTAGTAGAAGAGATCCACTGCCTGCCTTTTATCCACCAAAGTGGCTACAGTGTTATAATATACGTGCCTGGAAATTTGACATGCATCACTCCAGCCTCATCTAAATGTGAAATACCACTCACTGATTCATCACCAGATCTCCCAAACTATTAAAGATGCAAACCTGAAATTTGGTAAATCTGTTCATCTTTGCATCAAGGTGCTCACTAAGAAAGGATTTTTAAAAATATTAATTTTTATGTGAGTTATTTCAATTTTTTAATTCCAGAGTTTCTGATTGGACAAAATATGGTTTGTTTCCTTTCTTCTGATTGGAGGGCTTTTGCAGCCTCTCTTGGTTGGAGGGCTTTTGCAGCCTCTCCTGATTGGAGGGCTTTTGCAGCTTCCCTGTTTGGTTTTGAACTTTTCATTGAACAGTAATAATGGAGGGGTGATGAGCAGCAGGGCAGGAGACTGCAAAAACCTGCTTCTCCATGCCAGAAAACTGCTTGGAAGCCACGATTGAACCAGTACATATGGCAGCAATGCAGGTGAGTGCAAAAAAAGGGAGGGCAGGGCCAGACAAGACCTCAAAACACCTGAGAAGCCTACCGTGCTCTCTTTGCTCTTTTTTGACTGTTTGAATAAAGATTCTGAAAAGACTTACAGTGTCTTGTTTTTCTCCCCCCCCCCAAACCTTTCCCTCTTCTCCTCTGCAAAAATGCCAGGGGTGGAGGTGGGGGAGGCCGAACAAGGCCTGCAAAATGCTTTCGGAGGCCTGTCCTTTCCAAGGCCTCTCCTCCTTCATGGGGTATGTGTGGCTAATTATACCAAACCCATAGCAGAGCATGGGTACCAATAACTAGTGTCATATAAGAACACTGGGCAGTACACTGCTTTTGTGAAATCTATAGTTTAAGTAAGTCCATCTAATCTCTTACAGGGCTTTAATTGTTTATTGACTTAACTTGCAAGGAAGTGAAGTTCTTAGAAGGAGCTGTTCAACTAGCAACACAAATTATTCCAGAGCTTCTTTTAATTAACTTTAAAGGACCATCTGGATTTTGTTTTAACACTTCTGGCATTAGAACATTTGTTTCTGCCAATGGCAGAGATGCCATTTAAAGTTTATGGTGAAGTTCAAAAGCTTTCTGAGAATATAAATCACTAACTTTTGATGCCATTTTCTTTGTATTTTCTCTCACACACACACACACAAACACACAATCCTGCCATTATTCTCTAAAAATACAATTGTTAGCATTTATGGTTTGCTATTCTTTTATCCTCATAAGAATCCTGTCAGACACATTAGACAGAAGCTCTGATAGTTTATTCAGTGAGTGTTGGGGTTCAACAGCAATTTGACACACACACCCTTTAATCACTGCATCACCTTGTCTGAGTTCACACATTAGATTAAGCTGGCTTGGTGAACCTAGTCAATGGTGGTTTATTTAAATCATGATTAAACAAAAGATTCCTTAGCATGATATGTGAACCCAGCCACTACTATTATGACTGGATCTACATATCACCTAAGACAGTTTTCAGTTGATTAATCAAGCTACAATTTATCTTTTAGGTCATCCATAAATAACGGTCTACAAACCCCAATGGCTGAATTCACACATTGGCTGAGTTCTCACAATGCATTTGACTAAACTCATTTTTGGTGTCTCCATAATGCACTGAATCATCAACTTCAAAACTGGCTGGGTTCACACAGACTAATATGCAAGAAAATTAACATATCTGACTACAGCTAGAAGGTCTTTAATTGATCTAATTATTGTGGGAACTCTGCCTTTCTGTTAAATGACAAGCAAATTGGTATGGTTTATTCATTCTATTTTCCTCCTGGAGAGATCAAGTGTACTGGTACAGGGACAGGTAGGTGGGAGGTATTTGCTGGCAGAATGCGGTCCTGTAGATAGCTGGGTCCTTTAACCTGCTTATCTTCCATTCTTCTATCTAACAAAAAATTATATATTTTCTATATCAATTTTTCATCATTAGCCAACAGTAATTCATCAAATTCTGTCAGTCCTTTTTCAAATCCTTCTGCTTTTAAATCTTTGTCATATCTAGTTTTCAATTGTAGATATGACCACCATGTCAACTCAATTCTCTGATTTTCTAGTGCTTGTCTAGATTTCAAACTTTCTTCTATATTTAAGATATCTTTGTATGTCCAGATTTTTTTCCACATCCAATGTATTTGGATGTATCAACATTTCACTAATGGAGACCCACTCTGGAATCTTCATATATATTTTGGATTTTATTTTCTCCCATACCTTATATAAAGCTTTTCATACAAAATGATTTATGTAGTATCTGTTTGTCTTATATTTACCATACTACAAATAGAAGTGCCATCCTTGCAGTAAGTTGTACCCTTCTAACTTCCTTAAAGTTATCCATTCTTTAATCCATGTCAACGCAGATTCTTGGTAATATAAGCTCCAATCTGGTAAACCCAAACCACATCTTTTCTTGTTATCTTGCAACAATTTTAGTTTTATTCTTGCTGTTTTCCCTTGTCAGACAAATTAATCCAAAATAATCAATTCTTTTTATTCCTTAAAATTCATATCCATCTTAGCAAATTCTGTGATTACAATTTCCTGTAATGCTTTAATCGCATCGTTAGTGGCTTTTTCTTTCTCTGCTGCAGCCATTGCAGCTATCATATCTTCTTGTATCATAGTAATAAAATCTCTTTTTGGAACTTTACTCACTGTGGCTGTTTATGTAAAAACTTTCTCAGCTTGTAGAGAAAGTTGTCTTTTGTCTGTGTATTCAAATTGGCTGCACCTGGTGTTACAAGGTCACAGCTCTTGTTATTGCTACTTGTTATCTTTTCAGTTCTTTGAAGTTAAAAAAACAACAGTTTACACCTTCCAACTTTTCTCACAGGTCTTAAAATAGTTATAATAGTTATATTAAAAGTCTTTAACATAATTAACAGTTTGTGGAAAAATCTTTTCTTTTATTCCCAAATTTCTTCTCTCATTCAGTTCTTTCTAGATCTAATTCCTTTTCAAAGTCTCTCTTTTTCTTTTAATACTTAGTCCCTTCCCTTTAATTCACCATCTTGCTTCCTTCTCTCTGGGAAAAGTTTTCTTTCTTTAATTTCTTATTAGTCAGGTTTAAAAGTCCAATGGAATAGTGGATCAGCTCAACCAGTTGTTCGTTTGCTGATCACCTTCTCTTCTTGCGGTTTATTTCGAACCGCCTGTCTTTTTTTCTTCTCGGCTTGTGAGCAACTTTAAACTGTGCTTTGACAGCACAGCACAGCTGATGGAGCACCTGAGGTTTTTTTTTCTCGAACCCAGGATGGTCGCCACCTTTCCTGGGCTCACAGAAAGCCCCCTCTCCTCACCGCCTCTAAGGGGGAACTTTTGGGCTTGGTTCTGGTTCGAACCATCCCACTCCACCAGCTGTCAATGCGGCTTCGATCGGAGCTCTCCGATCTTGCCGCTTTCAGCTCTGCACCATCTGCCGGAAGCCGGGATGTTTGCACAATATGACAGGAGGGCATTTTAATCCCAAATAAACTCAGAGGATCTGGGTTAAAACTGTTCTTCCCTAACTGCGTAACTGATGGATGCGGTGTTCACATGACATACTAATCCCTCTCATGACCCAGTTAAGCATATCATGTGAATGCAGGCAGTGGACCTGTTCATAGACATGCTCGCCTAGGTTAAAGAGACCTGTGTGTGTCATAGAGACAGCCTACATCAGTAAGGAAACCCTGGAAACTGAAGAGGTTAATTTGAACTTCAAAGTAGCTTTCTCTGATCTATGGTTGACAGTTTCTTCTCCCTTCCATGTGACTCTTTCAAAGAGATAGCGTCTTAAAGCCTTCCAGCAAAAATGGGTCTCTCTAAGCCCTCCATCATTGCAGATATTCATACAATGTGCTGAACCTGTCAGTTAAGCCAGTAGCACATTGAGGTTGTGCTAAGCTTTGTGAGGGTGAGCATATTGTGCGCAAACCCAAGCAGTATGCTTAGATTATAGATCAATGTATTGTGCAAATTCAGAAAAACATTGTGTAAGTACAGTCTCTCTCTTTTTGTACTTTCTGCCCATCCTGAAAACACACAGGGGGGATTAGGAAATAGAAAATTCCCCCAAATCTGCCTGTGTCCAGACTGAGCCTGGCTGTGCTTTAGGGGGAGGCAGCACATCAGAATATCCCAGTTTCCTTTTTGAAAGCTTAATGTATGCAAGACAGCTTCTTAATTTACCGGGTTATTGATTCATGCTGAGTAAGCTAAATTGAAGAAACCACTTCTTCAGTTAGCTATGTCACACGAACAATGTCTTCCTGCTTTTGAGATTCTTTCATCTATTTACATTATTGTCTAATAATGGGATTAGAATGTTATTGTCCATAAGTGATGTTGATAAATGGTAGCAGCATGTTCTTTGCATGAATGGTATTAAAAGGGAGAGACAGAAAAAGAGAGATGGATTCTAATTGGAGTATAAGTGATAGCCAAGGAGTAGTTCTCATAGATGAATGCTGAGACAATAAAACTGCAGCCGCCTCCTAGAAGAAGAAGACTGTCACATTTCCACAACCAACTCCATCCAGCTTCCTCATTGACTTTGCTTGTCAGAGGGTTGCAAAAGGTGATTACATAATCCAGTGACACTGCAGCCATCATACATATGAATCAAGTGTCTTCATTTCGATCACATGACCATAGGATGCTGCAATAATCATAAGTGTGAAAAATGATCATGTCACTTTTTTCAGTGCTGTTGTGACTTCGAATGATCACTAAGCAACTGTTGCAAGTTGAGGACTACCTGTAATGCAAGCAAAAGTTTGAGAGAGTTCAGAGCAGCTTCCAGAGGGTATATGGGCCAGTTTCTATGGAACCAAAAAGGTGGTACACAGAACTGTGTCCAGGTGTCTTGTGTTATTCCAGCATTGGGCAGATTCTTGAGAGTTTGGATACTTTTGGAAAGAAAAGGACTTGGATCTACTGAAGACCAATCTGAAGATGTAACACCATGCCTGCTTAATCTATTGTGTTCCTTGCCATTCCATATCATTTGGAATGACTCAAGAGTCTTCTATTTGCACGACAGGAAGAAGGTTGTCTAATTTTCTCAGCTCAGCAAATGTCTGGAGCAATGAACCATAAGAAATTAAAAGGGGGGAAAGAGTTTAGCTATTCTTCCTAGTATAACCCCTAGCAAATGTGGAAGATTGATTAAATAAATGTCACTGATGTTAATTGTTTCTCATCGTTCCTCACCAGTTTGAGACTCTAGATTGTCATGTGATATTGCAAATATCTCCTAGATGAAAAGGAAGAAAACCTTTAACCAATTACAAAAATTAAAAATGGACATAATTTCTCTGCAAGAGACACATATAACTGAAAACCATTATAAATCATTAGAATACTCAAAACTGATGAAATTATTCTACTCTCTGACGTCCGTCAAAAAAAGAGGAACAGCGGTATATATGAAAGAATCACTAAATCCCAAACAAATTTACCATGATGAAGAAGGAAGGATATTGATGATCGAGGCCAAAATGCTTCAAAAAGAACTCTGCTGGTATGCACCCAATGAAAAACAAGAAAAATTCTTCCAAACTACACAAAAAGATTGCAGAACTCAATTACCAAAATATATATATTGTGGGAGATTTCAATGCAATTGTCGACAGAAGACAACATTATAAAACCAATAAAAGCAGGAATACAGGAAGGAAATGTCTAACCAAACCCTTCTTTAAAATGACAGAAGAAATGGGATTCAAAGATATATGGCAAGAAAATAACTAAAACAAACAACAGTATACATACTATTCAAGCAAACACAAATCATGGTCAAGAATCAACATGATTTGGGCAACATTAGAACTAATAAGTAACACCAAAGAATCCAGTATAGAAACAGGAACATGGGCAGATCACAATCCGGTCAAAGTAATTTGGAAAGGTGTACAAAAAAGAATAAATTGGACAATGGATCGATCGATACTAAAAGAAAAGAAATTTATAGAATTAGTAAACAAGGAATTATATTTCTTTTTTAAAGAAAACAAAAAAAGAAGATACATCTACACAAAATGTTTGGGACGCAGCTACAGCATGCTTTAGAGGCATGACTATAGCCTATACGGCACACAAAAATAAAGAGAAAAAGCAAAGGATAAGGATGCTAAAACAGGAATTTGCCCAATTGGAAACAGAGCTACAGGCCAACTCACAAAAGAAGCACCTTAAAAAACAAATGGAACTAATAAAGCACAAAATAAATTTAATAGAGACAGAAACATTGGCATTACAATTGAAAATCACAAGACAGAGATTTTTTGAAAACGCCAATAAACCAGGCAGATGGTTGGCACACAAACTAAAACAACAGAAAAAAAGAAAAGATGGATAAATAAATTGATCAATGAAAAAGGGGATGTACAACATACGCATGAGGGAATTAAAAAAAATAATTAAGAATTTCTATAGGGTTCTATATGCTGAAGAGGCAATACCACTAGAGAAAATTAAAGTATACCTTGAAAATAGTGGACTTCTTAAAGTACCAGAACATTCCAAGGCTATTTCGAACAAGGAAATAACACCAAGGGAAATACAACAGGCCATAAACAGACAAAAAAAAATGAGAAGGCAACAGGACCAGATGGTATACCAACAGAGTGGTACAAGGAATTCCAAGAAGCATTAGCTGTACCCTTAGGTGACATATGCAACGAAGTTATGATGATGGCCAAGATCCCAAATATCTGGTTAGAAACAAACATTACTTTAATTTCTAAATAGGGCAATGATATCTCAAATTAAAAACTACATGCCTATATCGCTATTAAATGTAGATTACAACATTTTCACATCTATTATAGCCAAAAGACTTTAAAAAAAATTAATTGAATTCATCCTTCCAGACCAAAATGAATTTTACCCAGGCAACAAATCAGAGACAACCTAAGAATAATATTCAATATCCTAGAATATTATGAAACACTTTCCGAAAAACAGATGGCATTAGTGTTTTTAGATGCACAAAAAGCCTTTGATAACTTATCATGGCTATTTTTGATTCATCAATTGGACATAATGGAATTCGGGCAAAATTTGTAAACATGATTACAGTGTTATATCAAAATTAAAATCAAAACACAAAAGTAAATGTGAACCAAGATTACACGGAAACGTTTGAAATTAAAAAACGAACAAAAGAGGGTAGCACACTATCCCCTCTCGTTATACTAACCTTAGATGTCCTTAATAGAAACATAAGATCTGACTAAGAAATTAAAGGTCTAAAAGTAAAAGAAGAAAATTATAAACTACAAGCATTTGCAGACGACCTAGCATTCATTGTAGAAGACCCGATAGAGACAATTTTGAAGTTAATAAAAAAAAAATAGAGGACTATGGGGAGGTGACAGGACTAAAAATAAGTAAAGAAAAAACAAAGATCATAGTTAAAAATTTGACAAGAGATCAAAAGGTACAACTTCAAGAACTAACAAAATTAGATTCGACTTCCGGTCCTAGAGGCAACAGGACGCGGGAGAGCTAGCTCTGCCTCCCGCGCCTGAAACCCGCTCCCTG
>JANHFO010003011.1:72185-84820 GCA_032468095.1 Pareas carinatus | reverse complement strand
GTCCAGCGGAGCGATCTCCCACGCTTTTTGGGAGTATTCGCTCCATAAGACGCAGACACTTCCCCCCCTTTTTTGGGGGGGAAAAAGCACGTCTTATGGTGCGAAAAATACGGTAGATATTTTAAGCTTTCTTTTCTCTTAACATTTGTCAATTATATAAGAAAAAAACAGGTCTCATAAGGTTGCTAATACATCACTAAAATATATAAGATATACAAAGACATTGAGTACCCCAAAGTGGAGACCCATAAATAACAGTGAATGATATAGTAACTTGAAACCTCAGTGAACAAAAGAATATATGTTAGACTAAAGTGTTAAGTTTACGTGTAACATTCAACGTATATTATTTTGTTTTTTTCCTTTGCTACTAATATAAGAAACAATTTTATTTTGTGAAAATCCAATAAAAAGATTGAATTAAAAAGTTATATAAACAAGTCGTATCTACAAGTTTGCAGACTTTATTCAAATCATATAGTTTTTCTTTAAAACATCTAGATACTCCTGTCTTGCCTTGGAAACTTGATCTTGGTCTAAATTTGATTTTTTTGAAGATCCGTCAACTGATCCTACAGGGGAGATTCTAACAGATCCAGCATCAAGTTTAACTTTAGCTGAAAAACAAGGGTAGTTTTTACAGGTTAAATAATATCTGATAGTGACAATGGTATCAGAACATCAATTTTGTTGGATATTATGAACACTATTTTCAAAAGTATTTATTTTTCAAGGAAAGAATAAAACACAAAACTTTCTAGACATAGTATATCCCTTTGCAAGCATTATACACATTTTAGAAATAAGGATAACAGTTTTATCCAAAATTACCAATGCCTTCTATATAGAATAAATCATACTGGAACAGTTGAGGAGAATGCTTTGAGGTTATATATAGCAGAAATCAGGCTACAAACTGGATAAAACCCAATAATGTAGGTTTTCTGGAATGCTTTTAATTGAGACATTCCAGTAAGAGAGAATATATGTAGCTCAGGATTAAATAGTGGAATTCTTGGTGCTCTGAGCTTGTTTGTTTACTATTGTTTACAATGTCTGCTTTTAAACAATTGCTTGCTTTAATGCAGACATTTCATTGCTCAATTAGATAGCAACATCATCAGTGCTAGTGAGTGATTTGCTACATGTATATACTGGAAGCTATATGTACAATTCGGGAGTGCGTTTGCACACATCTACACTAAACAAAGCTCCACAACAGCAATGATCTTAACATATTCAAAGAACATCATGAACTCTACAATGGAAAATTTTCTGCAGCCCCAAAATCGGCATGGTTATTTGATGAAACCACTAAAAATGATATGCCTTTTAGGAATGTTAAATTATCGGACTTTCGATTCCAGTCCTGCTCCAAAGAAGACGAGGTGGCTGATGCTCCAGCCGCTGAAGTCTTGGTTTCTCTTGTTCAGGGGCACTTAAAAGTGTTGAGTAGCGCCCTGGAGGGGCGCTCAAAGAAGAAGGCTAGGTGGGACCTTGTGGCAGGCAGTAACCTGCCTGAAGAAACCCAACTCTCTCCCTATCTCCCGTTGGGAGAAACGGCGCATTGGCACCATTAGGAACAGGCCGCAATGACAAAAATTAAAACTTTTCACAGAAGCAAATGGAGAGAGAACTGCCAAAGAACAACAGCTGGGTGAGAGACTAAAAGTAAAAGATCAACGACCAATCAAGAAGAAATTGAATTTGAAAAGGTACTCCCCGCCACAAATTTGTTTGATAAGGGGTACTTTGAAATATATTTGAAATTCGTTCCCCATAACGAAGTTAAAAAGCGCTGAAGTGGGACACACGAGGAGAAATAATTCACGGAAGAAAATGGCAGATAAAGAATAAAACAAATGAATTATCTCTGGGAATTCAAAAGAACAGCCTTGAAAATTCTATTAACCTTGAATTTTATTAAGTTTTTAACCCGTCATTTCACACACAAAAAATCAGTGACTAAAATCTGAGGATTGGAAGTGGAAGTGCACGTAAATATAAAGTGAAAGAAATGAAAATGTATATTTGGAAATGAGAAAAATTCAAAGGTGTAAAAAGAAAAACTGGTAGAAATGAAAATGTTTATTTGGAAATGAGAAAAGTAACTTCAAAGGTGTAAAAAGGAAAGAAATTACTTGATAAATGCTTTATGGTGGTTACGCTTATGATTGATGAATATTTAGAAGAGGAAATGAAAGACTGAGGAAAGTAGGAAGAGAGGATTGAACAAGAGGAGGAAAAGAAGGGAAAGAGGGTGAGAAAGTAGTTGATATTAGGTAGAAAAAGGTGAAGAAAACAGAAGGAAAAGGATAAGAACTGGCTAGATAAGGTTAGGATTAGAATGGGGGCTAGATTTAGGGTAAAGATTAAGGTTAGGCCAAGGGTTAAGAAATTAGGATGTAGAATAGTGTTAAGATTAAGATACGGTTAAGATTAGAATTAGGGTTAGATTGAGGGTTAGGTTTAGGGGCAGAGTTAGGGTTAAGATAAGGGTTAGTTTTTAGGGCTAGAGTTAGAATTAGTTTAGGGGTGGATTTAGGGTGAGAGAGGGTAGAATTAGAGTTAGGATTAAGTTAGTTAGAAGTAAATAGAGAAAGCCAAGTAAAAGGAAAGTTGAAGCTATGAGATAAAGAGGAAAGGGGAGAAGGAAGGAAAATCAAGAGAGAGGAGGAAAAAAGGTAAATAAGGAAGGAAGGGTTAAGTAAAAGGAAAACTAAGTGTTGAAAAAAGGGAGGTTAAGAATGAAGGTATGAGAAAGTTGGAAAGTAAGAGAAAGAAAGTAAGAACAGTAAAGTAGAGAAAGAAGGTAAGAGAAAGTTAGAAGGTAAGAGAAAGAGTAAAGATAGAATCTGAGATAAGAGAAGGATAAGAAGGAGGGGAAGGAGAGAGAGAAAAGAAAATAGGAAAAAAGGAGATAAGGGATAAGAAAGGAGGTAAAGGGATGTATAAGAAACTTGGTTATAATGTCCTCCATAAAGCAACTAAAATTAAAATATTTGGAGTATATTTACTACTGGATGTATCTAATTGTTGTATATGATGAAAGATGATAAGTGTAAATATCAGTCTCATATTTTTACAGAGTAAAATGTTCTAAAAGTAAATGATTAATAGAGATAAGTAACTTACAAAAAAGTAAAAATGAATGTGATAACTTGGAAATGTTTAAGAAGTCAATGTTTTATATATATACTTTTGGATTAATTTAAAAGGTATATTTTGGGAAGAGTTATTTAATATGGAAAGGGTAGGAGGAAAAACAATAGAAAAAGAAAATTTGGGTACTCTCCCCCCCCATGTAAAATGAGAGATAAAATTGGAAAGATACGTTAAATTATGGCTGGTTGTAAAAGAAGGATAGAAAGAATGAAGAGGAAGGGAAGTAGAAAGAAGAAAGAAGAAGAGATAGGGAAAGTTTAGAAAGGAAGGATATGATGGAGAGGGGTGAGGAGAAAGAGAAGGAAAACAACAAGGGTATAGAAATATGTGAAATGCGCAGATTCTGCTATAAAAGATTTTAAAGAATAAATGGTAAATGATTTAAAATTTAAATATGAAATGTATTAAGTGAAACGTAAAGATTGTGTTACAAAAATTTTTATGTAGAATTTAATTATGAAATATATTGTTAAATTTATCTATGCTGGATGTAATTCCCCTTGTTGCGGGATTATTGAGCAAATATCAATCTTTCCCAAGGCAAGAAGACTCTGGACCATCGAAGAGCTTAAGATACAGGTTTTTAATGGATCAGTTGGAATGAATTTCCAAAAAGACTGAACAAAATACATAATTTTAAAAGGCATTTTATAATGAGGCTTTTTTCCTGTTCCTCCTTTCCAGCCCCTCCTTGGTAGGCAGTGTGCAAGCAGAAAGGGTGGAACCAGTGGAGAAGGGAAAGGGGGACTCTGGTTTTAGGGGAACAGAAGTTGCTAAGGATATAGGGCATAGGTATTCAAAGCCAGTACGTCTGCGGTCATTTTCTTACACCACCCTTTCCTGTTCATTTGCCGGTAGGTTCCCCCTTTCCCCGTAAACTAAACCTCAGAGTTAGCTTTGAGGTCAGGTTCCCTCTCACCGAGTTCCTTTTCTTCTGCAAGCAGTTACTAGTCTCTGAGCATAACAAAAGTGCAAAGGTTAAGCAGGTAAAATCCAGGTGTTCCGTCTTTTCCTCCACACCCTGACTGTATCTATTCATTTCTGATTAATAAAACTATTGTTTTTTTAAAAAAGGAATGTTAAATTATCATGTTCACATTTTAGTTTAATTTTGTTATTTTTTCTATTTAATTTGAATAATATAAAATGAAACACGAATATAGATTTATTTAAAACAATTTTCCAATATGCAACAAAGTACATATTTGAGCATTATAAGCAATTTGTAGCTTAGGTTGAAATTCCATCTCAAAACTGAGTTTTATGACTTACTTTATTAAAGCAATTCATTCGTTATAAATTACCATGCTATCATTTTTAAAATCAATGGAATAAGTTACCCTTCACTTAGATTTTATTAATTTCAGTGGAGCTAAGTTTACCTTTCATCTACTGAATACATAGCTAGTTCTAAGAGTTTGAGGCTCTAAAGCAATTGCTTATAATATTTCTATGATCTAATAGTATATCTAAAAATATTAGATATTAGACTGGTTCGTTCTTATTTACATTACTTTATATATTATACATTAGAACTATATTTTTATGATGTAGACTAGTTTATTTGTCAACAGATAATAATGGGCTTTATATTTTTATGTTCTAAAGATAAGTTGCTAAAACTTTTACTATGGGTATATTTAGATTCTAAGCATGTAACTGATGAGGTGCAGTGTCTTAAAATTGCAGTATCAGTGCTATTTTCTTTAGGGCGGGGAAACAAAGCAAACAGCAAAATGAGTTTCAAATTGCGAGAAAGTAATTTGCTATTTACCTTGGTTCAGTTCTTTGGTGATGCTTTTTTCTAATTCCATCTGCATCTGAAATTATATTTAGATTATGGTTGAAACATTACTAAATATAAAATAAAAATACATAAAAACAGTATCAGTAAGGGATTTTAGCAAATTTCACAGAGGTTGCTCTTAGTTTTTTTTAAAAAAAATGTATCCCAGCTTTCAACTTGTATTGATCAAAATTTTACACCATGAGTTAGCATTGATGGATCAACACTTTCTGATAATATGATAATATCCAATTAAAGGTAGACTTCATAGGTAGCTTAAAATGCAAATTCAAAATGTTTTTGACTAAACAGCCAATCTCTATGTGTATATAAATATAGGTATACATATGTAATAATAGATAAATAAGTGCAAACAGGCAATTTTAAAACATATACAAATTATGTATTTTTTTACAGGTGCAGCTTCAACATTGGTTGTGATTTCAATTTACATTTAGTCTGCACTACCATGTATTTTTTTTGTTTGCATGCTTTGCTATTTAGTATTATATACTAAATTACATTCAGAAAAAGACAAACAATCTATCTCCACAGAGGTCTTTGTTAGTTACTGACAGCACTTTTTCACTCATGTGATTTGTCAGGATGAGAGAAATCTGGTTTCAGAATAATTTAAATCAGCTTAGAAACACTGGTAAATATCCTGTAGAGAACAGAAAAACCAGTGGAGCAAGTACTTCCCATGGAGGTGGAAAGAAAGGGGTTTACCACACTAGGGTTTGGAGTTCACCTTATTTTCACAATGTTGATTAGTTATTTTTTCATCAGCTCAAATAACATGACACAATGTAAAGTACTTCATGGGGCTGCAGATTTTGTGCCTGGTTGCCCATTTAATAAAACTATATAGAAATATTTTGAATAGTCTGGCCTCTGTGGGGGACTGAACAACCTAAGCATCAGATTTCCATAGGAATATGGAATATATGGCCTAATATTTCTTTTTCTAAAGGAATCAATGTGAAATCCACTACAATATCTTCTTACTGTTGGCTGAAAACTAGAGAGATTTTTCAAGTATGTAGAATATAAAGAATGCCCTAGTGCAGTGCCCCTCAGTCTTTTAGGCACCAGGAACCGGTTTCACGAAGAAAGATTTTATCGTGAACAGGAGGTGGCATGGTTTTTCATGCTGCCTGCATTCCACAAGTGGGACTTGGCTTTTGCGTGGCCAACTTGCTGGCATGCTGCGGACCAATAATGATTCATGTCCCAGTGGATTGGTCTATGGCACATCTAATCCCACAACCTGTTCTCGTAGTGGTGAACCAACTGCAAAAGGGAATGGACTAGTCTCTTTGCAGATGGCCTTCAAAGACAATACTGCAATCAAGACTAATAGCCATTCGTCTCCTGACTTCCATGAATTGGTACGATTGTTTATTGAAGTCAGCTGTGCTGGTGGGCAGCACCACATCTCATAGTACCAGCACCACATTATCAGCGAATAAGATGAATAATGGATCGAAGAAGGGTAAACAAACTGTAATTTAAGAGAAGGCAGGTTAACTGATAGGAATTTGATATATTGAATACTTACCGTACTTTTCGCACCATAAGGCGCACCGGACTATAAGACGCAGGGCGACCAGAGGCATTCCACGGGGCGATCTAAGGTTCGGAGACTGGCCTGGAAGCCAAATTGGAGCGTTCCCGGCACCCCGTGGATGCATGGAAATCGCTCCGCAGGACGCTCCAGTTCGGCCTGCAGGGTGATCCTTCGGCTTTGGAGTGCCCCGCAGAGCGATTTTTGTGCACTCCTCCGTGCCTGCGTCTGGCGTATTGGAATCCGGCACGCCCAAAGGTAACGCTCTAGGACCATCCATCTCTGGAGCTGGCAAGTTCGTGGGCATTGTCCCAGGTGCGTTTGCGCATGCATGGGACGGCCCGGGCACCGTCGAGCCTATTGCCTGAGGTGCGGCTGCAGAGGCGGGTACCTGGACTGCCTCCTCCGTGTCCTCCGAAGCACCCGAGTCCCCACCGGTGTCACCAGGCCAGGTCGGGGCCCGGGACACAACAGTATCCCTCACCGCAGGGCCCTTCCCCCGGGGATGCTGGTCAGGGTGCGGCCATTGCGGCTGCTGCCGATGAAAATTCAGGATCTGGTCGGGTGTGTGTACCTAGGCCTCGTCTTCCCAAGAGAAGGCTTCGTGGCCGTGTCCTTCTCAGGCAACGAGATACTGGAAGCGGTCCTTCTGCCACCTGGAGTCCCTGATGCTGTGTACCTGCCATGTGGGCGCCTGTTGGCTAGGTGGCAGGGACCGAGAAGGGGGTTGTAAGGCGCACGCGGGTTGCACGGGGAGTTGTAGTGAACGGTGAAATACGGGGTGTACCCGCAGGGACTTCGGAAGCGTTAGGCGGTAGGCCACCGGATTGATGACAGCCTCGACTGTAAAAGGGCCGAGATATCGAGGACCGTTTTTGAGCCGGAGCGTCGAGGGGTAGATGCTTGGTGGAAAGCCATACCCGGTCACCGACAACGAGTGGTGGGGTATGCCGTCTGTGTCAGTCCGCTACCCGCTTGTAAGCCGCCTTCGCTTTGCCCAATTGCCAGCGCACGACTCGGTGAACGGCCTGCAACTCTGCCAGAAACATGGGTGGAATGGGAATGGGCGCTTCCCGGGCGGTCAGAGGAAATAAGCAGGGGTGGAACCCCATGGAAGCGAAGAATGGTGTTATCCGTGTGGATGTGTGGAGGGAGTTATTGAACGCGAACTCCGCTACGGCCAGGTACTCAGTCCAATCGGCCTGCTGCAGGTTGATAAAGCAGCGTAGGTATTGTTCTAGTATGCCGATGACGCATTCTGTTTCGACGTCGGTCTTGGAGTGGTGTGCACTTGAAGGGCCTGCATCAACTCCCTCCAGAACCGGGCGGTGAACTGCGTGCCTCGTTTGGACAGTACCTTGTCCAGTAGGCTGTGGAGCCGAAAGACATGTTGGATGAATAGCTGGGCTGTGATTCGTGCCGACGGTAGGCCGCAGCAAGGGATGAAGTGAGCTATCTTGGTCAGCATGTCTACCACCACCAGAATCGTGGTATATCGGGAGGACAGCAGTAGATCCGTCAAGAAATCCATAGAGACCATTCCCCACGGGCGAGTGGGGGTAGGAAATTGGCGGAGTAACTCGGGCAGGGGGCCTGGTGCGTACTTGGCCAGCTGGCAGGTAACGCAGGAGGTGACGAAGGCATGGACGTCATGCCGAAGCCACGGCCAACAGAATGTCCGAGTGGCAAGGTCCAGGGTTTTCAATAGGGTTTTGACGGCTGAGGGGCCGTCGTGGCACTGTGAGATGACACGTCCCCAAAAGGGGCCAACAGGAACATACAAGCAGTCCTGATAGCGGAGCAGATTATCTACCACCGTCCAAGGGGACCCTTTGCCCAGCTCCTGCGCTCGCTGAGCTGCCCACTCGTCCCGTTGCTGGGCTTTCAACAGGTCAGCACATAGGTCAATTGGTTCCCCTACCGCGGCTAAAGCCCCCACAAGAAGGATTGTGCATAGTGGTACAGACAAGGGGGGTTGAGAGTATTCTGGCTTTCTCGAAAGGGCGTCCGTACACGTGTTCTGGCCGCTAGGCACCTAAGTTACATGGAAATCAAACCGGGCGAAGAACCATGACCAACGGAGGCGTGTGAGCGGAGCGGCTAGCGCGGTGAACCTGCGAATAAAGGTCCGGTAGTAGTTGGCAAAGCCTAAGAACCGTTACACATCCTTGACATGTTGGGGCGATTGCCAGTTTTGGACGGTAGATACCTTGCCATGTTCCATGGCCAGCCCCTCAGGGGAGATCTGGTGGCCTAAGAAGTCCATGGCGTTTTGACAGGACTGACACTTCTCTAGCTTGGCATAGATTTGGTTTTCCTGGAGCTGTTGTAGCACTATATGGAGGTGCTGCCTGTGTTGCTGCAAATTGGGGGAGAAAATGAGAATGTCATCCAGATAAATGATGACATACTGGTCCAAAAAGTCCCTGAAAATGTCGTTCATCAAGTGTTGGAACACGGCGGGGGCATTGGTCAACCCGAAAGGCATGACCCGATATTCAAACTGCCTGTAACGGGTCTGGAAGGCCATCTTCCATTCGTCCCCCTCCCGGATCCGCACCAAATTATATGCTCCACGTAAGTCCAACTTGGTGAACACCCGAACCTCTCAGAGTCAGGCCAGCAACTTGGGTGCGAGGGGTAGCGGAAAACGGTTGCGCACGGTGATGGCATTCAGTTAGTGTTATCGCAACAGAGTCGTCGTTCTCTGGATTTTTTTTTCACAAACAGGACATTGTCAGCTACTGGCGAGGTGGAGGGATGTATAAACCTGCGCACCAAGTTTTTGTCTATGAACTCCTGTAGCGCGGTTAACTCGGGTTTGGACAGGGTGTAGATATGGCTCACCGGCAACGGGGCATCGAGCCCTAGGTCGATGACGCAGTCATAGGGGCGATGCAGTGGTAGCTGATCCGCCTCCTTTTCGCTGAAGACGACCCCAAAGTCCCAGGGGCAGCGAGGGCGATACCGCGGCTCCAACCTCGTTGATTTTGTCAGGGCGAGTATGGTGAGTGCATTGGCGCCCGGAGAACACCAGCAAATCCTGTGACCAATGAATCATGGAATCATGCTGATGTAGCTAGTCCAGTCCCAAGACCACGGGGAAGTGAAGTCTGGCGGTTATAAGGAACCGGATCTGCTCCTCGTGGGCGTCCAACCCGCATAGTCAATATGTTCATTGCTTGAGTGATGGGGGCCTGCCTGCAGGAGGCGCCCGTCAATGGTCTCCACCCAGAGAGGATTGTCCAGGGTCTCGTAGGACACGGACCACTCCTTCCCAGCAGCAGATGAGGAGAGGCTGGATCCTGGCACTGGGGTGACTCGGTCCGGGTTGTAGCACCCCTAAACCGGACTCATTTCCCAGCTTGTTGCCACAGGCCGGGAGTGGAGTTGAGGGGAACTATTTTGCGGGACACGTGGCCGAGAAATGTCCCGAAACCCCGCAGTACAGACAGAGCCCAAGACGGCGCCCGCCGGTCTTTCTCCTCGACGGAAAGCCGGGGGTGGGCAGCGCCCAACTCCATGGGCTCCGCTGGGGCCAAGGCCATCGGGGCGAGACACAGGTGGGGGGAACATGGGATGCACCCACCAGCACAGGCGCTGCTGAAGCCAGGCCTCAATATGTAGACATAGTAAAACTAGAGGATCAAAAGTCCCAGAGGGTCCACCCGAGCCAATTCATCCAATATCTCCTTCGACAGTCCGTCCTGGAAGGCATCTATCAAAGCCGCCTCGTTCTACGTGGAGTCCTGGCTGACCAGCCGAAACTCCTGCACATAGGCATGCACAGGGGACTTTCCCTGGCGCAGATCCTTCAGGCACCAGCAGGCGGTTTGCGCCTTCAGGGGGTCCTCATACATGAGGCGGAACTGGGTGCTGAATTGAGTGTAATCGTCCAGCAGGAGGCTGTTTTGAGTGAGTAGTGGTGTTGCCCAGCGAGCGGCGGGGCCGGTCAGTAGGCTCAAGACGAACCCTATCTGGACCTGGTTGTTAGGAAAGTCCTCGGCTCGCAGTGCCATGTACAGCTGACACTACCCAAAGAACGCCGGGAATTGTGCTGACGTTCCATCAAATTTGTTGGGAACTGTCACTGGGCACCGGGGGGGTGGCAGTGCGGCGACCGCTAGTAGTTGTTGTACCTGGGCCGTCAGGGTAGCCACTTGCTGACTGAGTTGGCGTTGTCCATCCGTAGTTGGTCCATGTTGGGGCAGTCTGCAGCTTTGACAATCTGTTCTGTCCCGTGCGCCGAGTCGGGGCTAAAGGGAGGTCAGGAGTCACGTGTCGCCCTGCCTGGGCTACGGGACCACACCGGGGCACCCCCAGGGCGTTCGGGCGTAGCGGCCGGCCGGCGGTGCTACTGTGCAACCTCAGAGCAGGGGGGGTTGGAACACTCTGGGACCATCCGTGCCTGAGCGCAACATCTCTGGAGCCGGCAAGTTCGCGGGCATCGTCCCAGGCATGTCTGCGCATGCGCACGCTGGCCCAGGGGCTGTCCGGTCTATTGCCTGTGGTGTGGCTGCTGAGGCGGGTACCTGGACCACTTCCTCCTCGTCCTCCGAAGCACCCAAGTCCCCCCCGTTGTCAATGGGCAGGGCCGGGGGCCGGGACACAACAAAAGGAAGTTTGGAGCCCCGACGATAATTAACCAAAACAGCTGGGTCCAGGGAAGGCTACTTCAGTAGGGGCCTCACCACTGCCTCCTTTAAGGCAGCCGGCAAGAACCCCTCACTCAATGAAGCCTTCACAATATCCTGGAGCCAGCCTCATGTAACCTCCTGGGAGGCCAGCACCCACCAGGCGGGACATGGGTCCAATAAACATGTGGATGCATTCAGCCGCCTCAGAATTCTGTCCATGTCCTCGGGAGCCACAGAATCAAACTTTCTCCAAATAACACTCTCAAGACCTGCCTCAATCATCTCATCTGGACCCCCCCCCCAGTTATAGTCCAAGCCGCTCCGGATCTGATTGATTTTATTCTGCAGATAACCCCCAAAATTCTCCGCTTGACCCTGCAAGGGGTCCTCCCATGCTCCCAGATGAAGCAGGGAGCGAGTCACCCTACACAGGGCGGCGGGGCGGTTATCTGCCGACGCAATCAGAGTGGGAAAGTAATTATGCTTTGCCACTCTGATCGCACCCAGGTATGTCTTAATATAGGCTTTTACCAGTAATCAACCCTCCAACCGCTCTCTAGGCGTTTTTCCCGGCGTTTCATCTTCCTCAGCTCCTTGGAAAACCAAGCAGCTGGGGTGGTTCGACACTGGGTCAGAAACCACAAAGGCACGACCTGTTCCAGATCATCACTGGCTGCCCTATGCCAGGCAGCCGTCAGCTCTTCAGCCGAGCCGTGAGACAAGGCCTCAGGAAGTGGCCCAAGCTTCGTCAGGAATCTCTCCGGATCCATCAGGGCGGAACTATTTAACTTGTTCTGCCACCCTGCGGCTGGTTGTGGCGGTTAGGAAGTTAACCCAAAGAAGAGAATGATCTGACCATGACAGGGGCTCAATGACTATGTTCCCTAAATTCAGATCATCCAACCACTGTCCAGAGACAAAATCAAGTCCAGTATGTGTCTTCCTATGTGTGTGGGGCCATGAACTAATTGGGTTAGGTCCATGGCCGTCACGGAGACCATGAACTCCCGAGCCACCTCAGATGCCTTGCCCACAGATGGCAGGTTGAAGTCTCCCATGACCATAAGTCCGGAAGTCTCCACCGCCACCTCGGCGATGACATTGAGCAACTCAAGCAGGGCTGCCATCATGTGGCAGGGAGCCAGGTACGTGACCAGCAAGCCCTTCTGTCTTCTTGGCCCCATTTCACATAGAGGGACTCACAACCGGCTATCTGAGGTACAGTGGCCTCTCTCGGCGCAAGTCCTTCCTTAATCCTTATTTTATTAAAATAAAAGTTCTTTTAGCTGCTGAGTCATGAGACTAAGTCACAAATAATTCAATTTATTTATTATTTATTTATTTTTTCATATTTGTATACCGCCCTTCTCCCCGAAGGGACCCAGGGCGGTGCACAGCCATAAAAAAAACACGAATTAAACAATAACAAACAACAAAAGACACAATTAAAACAATATTAAAATACAAAAAATATAAGGCT
>JANHFO010003010.1:147679-163415 GCA_032468095.1 Pareas carinatus | reverse complement strand
ATATTTTGTATTTTCTCTAAAACTTTTCAATAAAAAAAAGAAATGTCAGCTGATCCAGAATTCAGTTATGGAGATGCCATGGTACGCCCACAAAATATTTCTGCTTTGTGAACTGCACTAGTTATCAGAAGGTTTCCAGGTACAATTCAAAGTGCTGGTTATCACCTACATGATCTAGGGACTGGTCATCTGAAGAGCTGCCTATCTTAATTTGTTTCTTCCCCAAATTCTGAGAAAGTGGGCATGCTCTGAGTCTCATCAATTAAACAGTTTCAGCTCCTGGAACCCAGAAAGCAGGGCTTTTGGTCATGGCGCCTCTCCTCTAAAACCATTTGCCTAAGATTTGACTAGCCTCAACTCTTCTCTCTTTTAAATAAATCTTGAAGACCTGTTTCTTCCCTTAGTTTTTGGGTGTAGGCTCTCTTTATGAGGCTTTCTTATGTCTGTTCACTGGGATGGCCGTCTTTTTGGTTGTTTTGTTTTTTTGATTTTCAATTTATATTATTGAGAAAATAGGTGACTTTATAAATGCAAAACACACAGACATCCTTCCAATCATCATTATATCACTTTGGCTTTTGTTAGTTCTCATTGTAACTAACTAGGGCCAATTTCAGAATGTGCCAGTAAGCTCAGTGATATGGATTCAGAATTATTTTATCTCCCAATTCACTAGAATGGGTAATTCACAGAAGGTTCCAGTGTTTGCTATGGTCTTCAAAGGTAATTGTCCACATTTTGGTTATAATCAGTTTGATAAAAAATCCTGTTTGGCCATCCTAAAGATGACCCATTTAAGTCTAATAGTGCATGTCTCTCTGATAATTTTCCTGCATTACAGATATTTGTTTGGATTCTTCTCTGACAGGATGGGAAAATTCAGAGTGTTGTGCAAAAAAACCCATAATCACATTTATATCACATAGCATATTTAGTTATTGTGTATTAATTACATTGCCTATTTTTTTATTACTAATATGACTTTTAAGAACTTGGTAGATCTATTTAGCTTCCTACTTACAATATATTCCTGTATGCTAAGGATGTCTAAGGATGTTTATTACCAATTAATAAATTTCTGTTCGTAACCTGAAATATATTGAAATTTGGACTTTAAAATCATAATATTAAAAATATATTGGTATTTTGTTTCCTCTTAATTAGCAAGCATTTTGGTGCCTCATATAAAGTACTTGAACATATGGAACGTAGTTTCCTTTTTTAAATAATACCCTACTATTCTTTGAATCCTGACAGTAGCTCAGAGGCTAGTGGGAGCAATTTGTGGTTTGTTCAAGCCAGACATCATCATCCGTGTTGTTCAGATTGAAATCTTGCTAGTTTGGGATTGGGCTGGCAGGGATGGGGACAGGGAAGCAAGTTTTTCTCTGATGGAAGCTTGCTTGCTTGCTTGCGTGTCTTCATGATTGGGGCCCCCTTCTCCCCCCATTCCCTTCTAAGAGGAGGTGAGTTTGATGAGGTGCCTTTTTATTTCTGAGGCAGCAGGCAGGCCATGACCAGCTGGTATCTTGAACTGACACAGGTGCAAAGGCTACAGGGGGTGGGATTCAAGAATAATTGCATGTTTCTCAAAGCATCAGGCCTTGCCCAAAAGGGGGCTTGCGGAAATGGTTCTTTATGGAAAATTAATGACAAGGCTTTAAGCCTGTCAGGATCACTGTGGTCATCAGAGAAGGAGTAATGCCTTACAGGGACAGCTCCCTCCTGCCTTCTCCACAGGATATTAGCTGACCCAGCACAGTCTTGCGTCATCTGGAGACTTCACAAGGCCTGTGCTGGTTTTAGCGTTCTTTGAAAATCGTTTTCCCATCTAACTCTTGCTAACCAAAGACTCATGGTTTCTCTTCTAAGGAGCATAAATCAAGATGATATAGAGCGATTTGTTTTTCTATTTTGACAAGAAGAAATTCCATGAAAGGAAACTTAAGCTTGGAGAAAACAATGTTATACTTATTATTTATTCACTGACTATTTAGGAGATGACAAATCTTATTATTTGACTGAATTTTCTATTTTATATAATTTGGCTTTGACTAAATATGTGTAAGACCCATCTATGTAAATGAATAGTTACAAGGTTTTAAATATCCTACTTCCCTGTGTTGATCTTAATATTTGCAGCCCCCTATTTAGTACCCAGCAGCTCATTTTATTGTCTCCTTATTCTTTCCATCTGGAAGAATTACAAGTGGCATCTATTTCTCAGTAATATAGTTGCATAAACGATCTAAAAAAAAAGAAAATGGAGAAGATCCACAATGCTGTTCTTTAGTACGTTTGGAAGTCTGCATTTTATTTTTGCCTGCAACACACATGACCATTTATGTAAAAGTTTTTTTAATCTTCTACTTTGGTATGAAACTTTACATATACATAATATTTGCATAAGCTAGCTTGATTGTTGATGATTTAACAACTGAAACTTTTTATTTACAATGTCATATCCATGCAGAAGTATTTGAATCATTTGTTGTTAAGTTTTCCTTGTGAATAGAAGATAAGTTTAAGGAGGACTACTTGGGAAGAGAAAAGGGAATGAGTGAACTACATCACATTGTAAAGTATCATGCTGCCTTGAATCTAAATGTCTGATACAAATTCATGGAATTAAATGTCATGTTTTGTATGTATAGACTTAATCATAAAATTAATTCCTTAGAGGTGTAAGAAATTACAATTTTATCAGTGCCAAGGTCATGTTTCAGTTTGAGTTGTAATCTGAATTAATCTGTAAAGAAAGTATAGAAATTTTATTATATATTTGTTTCTCAGTTTATATTTATTGATTCATTTGAAACGTTTATTGCTGTCTAGTATAAATACCCAAAGTAGTTAACAAAATAGACTTGAGAATTTCTATAGAACTGGTCAGAATCAGAATCAGAATGTATTTTGCCAAGTGTGTCAGGACACACGAGGAATTTGTCTCCGGTGTACATGCTCAATACCTACCTACATACAATAAACTGTGAATACAATCAAAGATACATTCATAATCATTTCTTTATATAAGCATAATCATTTGTGTATATAAGCATAAGATACAATCATAGTCACAAAATACATTCATCTTGTCAAGCACATACAAGCAGCAATCGACAAACCACGATCAAGTAGTGCTTGTGTAATATTTGTGAATTGCTTGATTTGCAAGTGATTGTTCTTATACTTGCTAGGCAACTAGCAACCTGTGCTTTCAACTGTCTTTCTTGTTTGCAATTTGAGTATTTTTGCGCAATAGATATGTACATGGATTTCCAGATTCTATACATCAGAACTGAATAGCCATTGTATTCTTATTCTATGGAAGAATTCATTTCTGTAATGTTTGCTGCAGATGCTTTCTTCCTCTTTTGTCTTATGGTTGCTTTGATTTGCTTTTCTGTTATCTCTTATTGTGACAACTTATTCAGTGACAATAAGTGACAATTTATTCATATACTCTTTTCTTCATGGCAGTGGTTGCAACTGGGTTTAACTATCCAGTGATGGCTTTTTTCTCCTTTTGTTTCTACAGACATGCCTTGAGCTGGAACGCTACCTTCAGACAGAACCCAGGAAGAACTCAGAAAGCTTTGGGGAGGACCTGGATTGTTTTCTTCATGCTTCTTCTGCTCAAGGCACAGAAGACAGCATTCAGCCATTGGACCCACTCTTATTACCTGTAGATATGAGTACCTGTGACAAAAATGCCAATATGGACATTATTCTCTCAAGGGACAAACTATTGTCTGAGACTTGTCTCAGCCTGCAACCTACCAGCTCCTCTACAGAGGGCTGTGCTGCTGTTAACCAGGCGCAACTCAACGCAGTGACCTCACTAACACCTCCTTCCTCTCCTGAACTCAGTCGCCATCTTGGAAAAACCTCACAAACTATCTCTGCAGTTGATGGAACAGTTACACTGAAATTAGTGACAAAGAAATCTACCCTCAGCTCAGTAAAGGTTGGTGTAATAGCACCAGCTAACACAACAAAGTGTTCACTCAGTGACAGTGAGCAAGGAGGCTCAGGAGTCGATACATCCCCAGAAAACAAGAAGAGGGTTCATCGTTGTCAGTTTAATGGGTGCCGTAAAGTATATACAAAGAGCTCACACTTAAAAGCGCACCAGAGAACTCACACAGGTACTTGTGTTGGATGCTTTATCAAACTTACTCCTTTTATTTATTATTTGTCTTGTGCAGAAATGAAACTTTAGATAACAATTACAGGCTTGGTACAAAAAGTTGGGTTGTAACATTGTGTTCCATATTATGTCAAGGAATTTGAGAATTCTCTATCACAGAATGAAATTATAATCATATGGCTCTATAATTCCTATAAAATGAAACAAAAGTAAAATAATAGAACAATAAAGCAAAGTATGCTGTATGGTTATTTGTATTCTCAGTAATCTGAGAAATTCTGAGAAAGTGTTACTATTATTTTACTTTTGTTTAAACTTTTCTTTTATTTCTTCATTTTTTATGGTTGTGAGCTGTCTAGAGTAGCACCATAGTGAGATAGGCAGCAAATAAATTTATTATTAATAATAGTAATAATAATACTTGACCTGGAAAGTTCTCATTAAAGGGATTGTGTTTGACTATTTGAGGAAGTTAAATTACATTCTTTGGACATAGAAGGCACCTCTGTATAATTCTCTCCTTTTATACAGATTAAGATTAATGCTCCTAGAGATCCTATCAATGAGGAATGATGGTCTTTATGTCATAGCTCCTTTATAATTCTATAGGTTATTTTGTGGAATGCTTAGAAATGAACACCAGATTTTTATTAGCTTTGTTGATTGCTACCCAGTCAGCTCGTTCAAAGAATTATGATTCACTGTAGATCAATTCATGATAGTTTGGTTCAAGCCTTGAAATGCTCATAATTTTAGCACATAAGAATTTCAGTTCTTCCTACTTTTGCAAAAATAATAATTCCTCACCTATATTTACTCATACTATTACTGTTAATTTTACATTATTATTACTGATTTTACTGATTATTACTGATCATGACTTAGGACCTGGTTATCTTAGGATCAGCCTATTTTCAATTTTTTCTGCAACCCAATCCCTTCAATTGAGAAGGATTGAGGAAAGCATGACTTTTCCATTGCAGCCTCTGCCCTTTGGAGCAGCTCTCAGATGCTTATACTCCTGGGGTTCTGGAAGGCCCTTTTAAATCCTGGCTCTGTTCCCAGACCTAGAGTTTGTGGGGGCCCTGTCACATTTTACTCTTATTATCATGGCTGTTTTTATTCATTTTATGCTATTGACAGTCTGCTTGAGTGGGTGGCCAAAACAAATCTAAATAAATAAATAAATAAATAAATAAATAAATAAATAAATATTTAATGATTATGTGTGAAACATATTCAACTTCAATCAATTTTATTTAGAGACAGCTTTGTAGGATAAATCACTTCCTTGCTACTTTCATATATCATAGAGAAATAATGTTTTGATTAAAGTTACATCAGCTGATATTTGAAATTAGGTATTCTGGTCAAAACTGTTCTTTCAATTGTATTCCCTTTACATTATATCTGCATCACATTTGAACCAATTTCTGATGTCCACATTGAATATCCTCAAGAAATCCTTGGTAAGCACAAAGGGGCTGCCTGTTTGAAGTACCCTCCTATTTAGAAATATTTAAAAATTCAGAATCTTTCTGTATGCTTAACATGGTGATAGTTGTGTATTTTGATAGAAGAAAGTTTGATTAACTCTGGTTAACACCAGTGAACCAAAGTCAATTAGCCATTCCCTCATTTACAATCTGAATAGTCACCTGGTCAAAAAGCCTATATTCTGTGCTCTTACCTTGACTGGATATAGATAGAGCTATGGTATGAAATACTTCTCTATGAAAAAATATAATCTTGCAATTAGCTAATCTCTGTACTAAAACTCTTGTTATGATCTATAACTTGGTGAAACATTAAATCACGGCAACATTTTTTGAATAGGGGTATCTCAAATGGGCTAACTTACAAAATATATTCAAAATCCAGAACCCAGGACTCCTGAGGGAATGAAATTTGGGGAAGTTATGGCTGCTTCAGTGCTACTGGGTACTGCTGGTCTGCTGCTACATCTATTCGATCTTCATTTTTAGCATTCTGTGACAGTTTCTTAGGCAGTCTTGCAATGCCTTCTTCCATCTGCCACCCAGTAGCAGACACGTACCTGCTTTTTGGGAAGGGAAGGGAAGAACAAGGAAGTAGAAGGAACAGGGAGGAAGGAGCTGCATGCATATTTTCTGGCAGTGGCTTTTCTGTTTCCCTGTTTAGATATGAAATATCTCCGAAACAATGACCTAATGTGGCATGGGCTATTTAGTCTCTTCTTTTTTTTTAAGCTGCTCAGTAGGATGATATGACTTTCTGAATGCTATGCTGTTTTTTGCTTCCATCAAAACTGCTGAAGCAAACTGTATTTTGCTATAAAAGACAGTTTTAGATGATAGAGCCAATTGTCCTACTTTTTTAAAGGACAATTCCTAGAGATGAATTTCTACCATATTAAGGATCTGAAATGATAAAGTGGTGCCTATAGCCATCATATTTCTTTACTCAATTGGCAAGGTGTGCTTAGAAGAATTCATTATTGACATAGATGGAACTAAAAATGGTTACAGGCATCATAGCCTATTTCAGAGAACATTGTTTGGGGGCAGAGTTGGGAAACTTGAGTTATAAACTTTTGATAATCGTTGACTGAGCTTCTCTTTCTCTCTTTATTTTCTTTATCTCTTCAGTTGTCTCTACTCATTTTTGTTTTCTTATCTTTGCTTTTCTACTCTTTTTCCTAACTCATCTTTGATTATTCGGTGAATATACTTCTTTCTGGCCAACCTGTTTTGCACAGAGGCATGTACACATGCACATACATCACATGGACACATTTTTGGGGTGGTTGGGCAATTTTTGTGATTTCACCTCCCCCATCTACTCTTCCTCTGAGAAGAATGGTATCATCTTAAATTCAGAATTATCTTTCTTGCAGATAAATGTATGTATGAATGAATTTTGCAATACTTAAACCCAATCTCCAAAGACTCTTGGAGGCATACAATATCAAATAGAAACAAAACAAAATAGTACAACAAATAACTAAATCAAAACAATATCAAAAACAAAAATATGACTTCTCAGTTTAGGCATCAAATTATACTGTACTTTGCAAAAGTTTAAGTCATGCTTTCTGATTTTGGTTTGGCTAAATGGTTGCAAAGTGATTTATTATTTCAAATATTAAAAATAATTGGAAGGATTTCTGAATATATATAGCATAGGAGCCACCAATTAGGCCTACTAAATACTAGAATTGTAAACAAAATGTTTCAATTGCCCAAATTTCACAACTTTTAAGGTTTTTTATTCATTGCATAATTTCCCTGTGAATATTTTTTTTAAAAAATATTGTTTGCCTTTTTAAAAATGTTTGCTAATATCAGGAAGATGTTAATAGATTAAATAAGATTTCTTACATTTATTCTTAGTGGATTTCAAGGGAGGGTTCATCTCCAACCAATACTTTCATGTGATGCAATTCTGTAAATTGTGGTATCTTTGGCCTGAATTGCTCTATGAATGAATTGAGGTATGAGGAGTCGTAAAATGTTTGTATTGGGTGTCAGTATTGGTTCTCTGTTCCAAACCTAGTCCAGATCAAATCTAGACTACCAATTATTAATTGACAATAGAATGCTGGGCATAAATATCTACATTGCTCTTTGTTCGTTGTTTATGACCAGCATCTGGAACCAGAGATAGTTCTAAAAGGAGATACATTGAGTCTCTTCACATAAAAATATATTACCATTAGAATATACTTGGTATCGCCAAATGAGCTATTTACTTCTGCAGTTAAACCTGATCACCTTTGGAGATAAGATACTGAGTTGCGTGGATTCAGATTCTGACCCCAAACATCTGTGCTTATGTTTACATAGCTTGCTTCTGTCAGTTCATACTGCCTTATCTCTCTAAACAATGATGTCGCTTTATTCATGCAAGCAGACATCTGAATTGGCTCCAAAAACCCAAAAGGAAATATATTAAAGGGGTGGGATTTGGAACTTTTGGTGGGTATTATTAGAACCCAAGGCCAAGATTATAGGCATAAAGCAGTCATTTTGTTGGATCCTTTGTCTTTGAACACAGGCTTAGTTTCTTGGAACCGACCCTATAAGACACCATCAATTGTGAACAAGCTTCACTGTGCCAGTGGCTACCAGCCATTTGGCTCTCTTGACTGCTGAGCTGAAGGTCTGAAAAGTTTCTCAGATTTTGTTTTTCCCATTAGCTGCTTATAGCTGTAGCAAATGAAGAGCTAGACACAGTAATTTAAATGTGAGGTAACAAGGTAGTGAAACTCAATTAGATTGGACAAAAGTATGGATTGACCACTAGTAAGATCAGGGCTAGTCTTGTTTTGGCAACACTCGTTTTTCCATGCACTGCAGTGTGCGGAAAAAGTACTTGCAGTATCTCAAAAAAAAAGCCACAGAACTTCATAGGCAAAATTGAAAGAAGACAAAATGATTTGGGAATCTCTGAAATGGCATGTAGTAAATGGTTGCATGAACTATTTGGGAGAAAGAGAAGTAAACACAGTACATGTTTCGCATGTAGAAAGTGGCAAGCTTAACCAGCACACCTTTATTTATGGTTGAGGAAGACTTCTCTTTGAAACACATTGTAGATGTATTTCATAATCAATAGCTTCCTATGATTTATGTGATTTTTGCCATATTAAAAAAACTAAAATTTTTCTGAAAGAGTGAACTCCTTGGTACAGAAACAAATTTAACTCAGAAATAACAAGAAGCTATTTAGTTTTCTTTCCCATAAGGTGAAATATTTTTAAAGAATTGGTGCTAATTGATGTTACACCAAAGTTCTACTGCTAAAAGCAAATGTGTAAAAAGATAGATTGATATTTTGACCTAAAGTGAAATGGAGAAGTCACTTGGTATATAGAAAGATATGTGTGAAAGAGAGCATTAGGTGCAGGAAAAAGTGAGATGTGCAGTTAGGAGAAAGGTTACAAATTTATAAGTTCTGTGAAGGATCTGTTATAAAATATATACTTAATGATGTGAAGAAATCAACTCAGCCTTAATATATTTGCATGGCAAATATTTCTGAAAAGAAACGGGATTTTTTTTAGACCTATCTCAGCAAATGCCAGTGAGTTAAGTGACAGAAGGAGAATTAATTTAGATTGAACAACGGGAGGAGGAAGTGTATAAATTTGTCATTATCCAAGATTGGAAGCAGACGCTTTAAAGGGAAAAGATTATATTAGAAATTAAATCTGACTATTCTGTGGAAAGTCTGACTCCAATCTTAAGCAAAAACTTGTAATTTTTTATTGCAGAATTTGATAGAAAAAAAATCCAGATAAAGGCATAAGCTTCTGTTATTCAGAATCAGCAAGTTGTAGGGGAAATTGAAGAGACTGATATAATAACTAAGAGAAATTTCCTGAGAGTTAGAACAATTAATCAGTTGAATGGGTTGCCTCCAGATGATGTAGATGCTCTAACACTAGAGGTTTTAAAGAAGAGATTGGATACCCATTTGTCTGAAATGATGTAGGGTTTCCTGCTTGAGCAGGGGGTTATTCTGTTATTTTGTTAATAGGCAGAAGTAGTGAACTCTCTCTTTGACCATCTGGAAGGAGTGCTGGTCATTTCAGAGAGAAGATGGAGGATAGTGAAGAAAGTAGTGAGGAATCTCATGCATTTGTGGGAAGTTCTACAGAAGTATTCGAGTGATATCAGTAAATAAGTAGAAATTCACAAAATAATAGGCTTAGGATCTCTAACAGGATAATGGTCTAAAACTCTTCGACTGAAGATGGGAATTGAAGGAAATTGCATGAAGTAATGTGGAGCTATTCCACTGTTTTAACTTGGCTTTTTACTATTTAAATAAGAAGCATGTTTCTGAAGAATATTTTCTAATGTTAAAAGAATAGTTCTCTTTCAGTTTTATTCACACAGAATAAAATGCCATTTTGCCTTGTGAAAGAAAGGTATATTTTATTTATTCTTAACTTCAACTCTCCTTCTTAGGAGCATTAATGAGGTGAGAAAATCTAATTAACTACAGTAGTATCAAAGTAAGGGCTCCAGTGTACCTGATGTAGTGCTGAATGATTCCCTGAAACCAGTCGTTTCATGTAAAGCTGTAAACACAGTTTTGAGAGCTAAACAAATCAGCATTGGTGTAAGGTTTTGCATTTTAAAATGTAGTAAAGTGGTGATGAGGTGCAATTGTCTTGACTGTATGTTAAAAAATAACCAGTTTTGTGCTAGTACATAATGTATGTTTCAATGCCAAGACCATTTTATCTGTCCCTTTAACATATAGGAATGTAATGCAAAGGTGTCAGCCATATGAATGCTGCTAGAGCACTGCTGAAGTAAACAGTGTTAGACTAGGTGGAAAATAATCTCATCAAGAATGACTAGATTAGGCAAATAAACAAGAATTCTGAACCTGATATAATACATCCATGTGGATGAAATCAAATCATGGCAAGTGGCAGTCTGTGTCAAGAATATATATAGCATTACCAACAAGAGGCTCAAGAGTGAACCATCTAATGCATGGGTGTCCAACATTTTAGCTTGCCTGGGCTGCGTTGACTGAAGAGGAATTGTCTTGGGCCACATATAAAATATATAATAAAATGTATATAAATTATGTAATGATGTTAAAAGTGCTTGTGGTACTACATGGACATTCCTGATCTAATGCATGGTTAAGAAGCGCACAAATGTCACCTTCTGTTGTATGAACATACCGTAGAGCCAGGTTCTCCATGCTGCTGGTGCTTTCAATTCAACAGTAGTTAGGCCTTTTTTCTATTCAGATAAATAGTAATAGGGCTTTATTTTTGATGTGCAAAAGTGGATAATGGCATTGTTTTTAAAGATACAAATGTACAAAATGTTGTTTTCTTTTATGCTTAGCAGTCAGAATTAGAAAAAAAACAACTCTTTCTACATACAGAAGTGAAATGCAGTGATGTTTCTGTAATCCAAGAAAATCTTATTGAACTCAAATTGTGATATCCTCATACTCCTCAGTGGGTTTTGCAGTTGCTACCATGTCATACATATGGAGTTCTTAATGCTAAGTGCTATAAATACTCCACAGATTTTTAAAAGTCCCCTGCTCTCTCCTGGGACAAAAAAATAGAGTCATTGAGTCAAAAAGGGGACAAGTAATGGTTTGAATGCTGGTGGGGGAGGAATGTGAGGAGCGAGAGTGTGGCAGGCAGACTTGTGCATCCTGTTGCTAGGAAACATCAGCATTAAATACAGTGTGCTAATTGGCTAGCTTGTCAGTGCCTGGGCACCAGCCTGGGCCTGCTACACAGCTGTTTCTGCCGCCTGGTTGCTAAGCAACTGCATCCTCTACCCCCTCTTTCCCTCCCTCCCTTTGCTTCTGGCACCTAATTGTCTACTTTTGCTGCTGGTGTTGCTGCTGGGTACCAGTCTGGGCCTGCTGCTCTGCTGTTCTCCCTGGGGGTCAGGGATGGAAGTGGGGGTGGTAGAGGATATGTCAGCAATTAATGGAGCAGAAGTGCACATTCTGCAGAAGGCAGGCACCTGTGTCCCCTAATCTCTCCCCACCCTCAAAAATCCTTCTGTTCTGAGTGTACATCAGGTGCCTCCAGCTTCAGTTTTTGCTAAGGTATATTTTAAAAATATATTGGAATTGAGAAATCTTTGTTCCTTTAAATGAGGATTTGTAGGGACAATTGAAGGATAATATCTCTTTTCTCGGAACACTTTTTGTCACTCGTCTTTGTGTTGTTATTCATTGCTTGCTGCATGCCTGCTTGGCAGGGATGGGGGAGAAAATAATGTTTTAAAATACAGTTCTGTGAAAAACTATTGAAAGTACAACTAATTGGACTATTAAGAAAGACTGAAAAAGAAAAACAAGGCGCAAGCGCAAGCAAGCACCAATAAAAAGCAACCGAAGGTCATCTTGACAATACTTTTCCTCAGGATATATATTCCTACGCAGTTCCTTTTATTGTCAATGTTCATAATAGTAAAATAGTATCGTAATAGTTGTAAGATGTGACTATCAGAATAATGGCAGTTCAAGCCATGAGAATTTCACATTGCAATCAGACATTCTACCAGTACTGTTGAAATGCTGTTCTGATTAGGTAGCAAAGGAGGATATTGTTACTGTAACTCATCATTTTTTTTAAAAAAGAAATTTGTCAGTCAGCCCAAATAAAAAAATGGAAAGAGTTATATCTTTTGATGTGAACAACTAAATGTGCACTCAAACTCCAGTGACACTGCATTTGAGGTACCATAATGTGATAGAAAAAAATATTTCTGACTTTTAATTGCTTGTTTACAACATGCAAATTAGAGTTTGAGGCTGGGTGAAGATTGACATATGTATTGAAGTCAGTCATCTCTTCTACTTGCCTGCTCCTCAAAAGCTTTCAAAAGACAAAAGAAACTGCTTTACATTTATTTTATCATTTGGGTGTCAGATTCTGAATTATTTTCTTACTTAGGTGCCTTCAATAATGTTTGCATATTGTTTTGCTTGGAACAAAAACATAAAAGGCAATAGAAAATAAAATGAATTCTTTTTTGTATCAATAAAAAGCAGTTCTTTTAAAAAAAAATAAACTGTCTCAAGCAACATGCTAAAATTATCTTGCAGTTAGAAAATACAAGTTGTGCAATAAATCATTATTTTGCACTTGTTATTTTATTAAGAAATCCCAGGATGTTTTTATTGAAATGAAGGCACATGTAGAAATGAAAGGATATTAAAAGGAAACTGAAATAGATTAGTTCAATTAGTTCAATAATCATATTTTCCCATGCTGAGGCTCTGTTTTTTTATTTTTAAGTGTTGAATGTATTTATCAGTTGTGTGCTTCCTCGCTCTTCCACTACATCCAGTCAGAAAGCAATAGATTCAGGTATCTTCTATCTAAGAAAATAGAACAGTTCCCACGTGACCCATCTGTACATGTAGAAAATGAACTACAAGAGCAGAGATATTACCCATATTTTAACGGATTAACCCAAAGCAAACTTTTAAAGCCCACCAGAGTTCCTCGGAACCAATTATAAATAAGGCTGATGCACCCCAACACAACCACCTGGTAGTTGTGATGGTACAGTCCAGAATACATCCATTCACTCCCCCTCTCATTTCTTCACTGGTGGGTGGGTGAGATTTCCTTCATTATCTTCCTTGGAGTGGGAGGACTCTCTCTGCCCCAAATAAACCGGAGAGAAGAGATTGCAGCCTCCGTGGCAACATCAGACTGGAGGGACAGCTAACAAAGGAATGCACTCAACAAACACACATTCACACACTTCAACCTCTTTCTTGTTGCGTGGAACTGGAGGAACATTTTTATCTGCTTTAACCAGAGAAGGCTTGCAGGAGGGAGGGAGGACTCTCTCTGCCCCATGCTCACTCCCTGACTCTCCCCCGTCTCTTCCTCCCCATGCAGCAGATGAAAACATGCAGGGGAAAAAAGCACCCCCTCTGCTGGCCCTGCATTCCCCCCCCCCAATGCTGCCTGCCATCACATCCCAAACACTCCCCCTTTTCTCCCCCACCCCGGCAAGGCAGCGGAGGCAGGAAGTCATTGCCTGCTCCCCACCCTCTTCCACCACTCTCCCTCCCAGTGCCCCAAAATTATGCAGTCAGGTGGCCCCATGGCGAGATCACGACCCCCAAGTGGCCGCTGCCAGTCAGTGGTGGCGAGTTGTCTCATCCCCACTGCTTTCAATGGTAGCAGACTTTTTCTCTTTTCTTTTTTATTGATTTCCTTGTTTATATTTTATCACTACTGTTAGTTTCCCAAAGTAAGGTGCTACAGGATGAGTGATCCTATATATACATATGGCCATCCAACTTTTAAAAAATAAATAAAATAAATCCCATGACTATATAAAAGTGATTTTATGAAAACAATTTTAGGAACTATTTCTGATTTGCTCCTTATTCCTTAAATGCTTAAGGCTTTTGTTTCTTCTTCTCTGTCAAACATAGCCTAACAATCCATAATATGAAATCAATCAATCAATCTCTCACCCTCCCTACCTCTCCCTGTCCCTCTTTCTCTCTTTATTATCTATTTACTTATCACCTATCACATTGGTATTCCAGTCATTGTGATTCTGGCCAGTATATATAATATATAATAAAACAGAATACATAAAAATATTAATGCCATGACTTAAATTACAAAAAAAACAAAATAAAAAGACAAAATGGTGGCAAAGCACCAGTTAACCATCATACAACTGTCTAACAGGTTCTGCTTTATCACGGAATCTCCAAGTTCATTGGTAAAACCATGCTTTACAGGCCTCCTGAAAGGCCAATAGGGTTGGGCCAGCATTTCCTCAGGAGGAGGGATGTTCTGCAGGGCTGGCCAGAGCAGAAAAGTCTTTCTTCCTTTCCGCCTGACGAAATTCTGTAGTTGATGGGACCTATAGCATGCCTCTTCTTCTGAACCTGATGGGATCAGATGTAGCTGGGAAATGGCAGTCCCTCAAATAATCTGGGTTTGTACTTTGCAGGACTTTAAAGATCATAACCAGCACCTTGAAGTGGACCTTGAAGCAAACTGATAACCAATGCAGTTTGCAAAGCAGAGGTTTGATATGTGCAGCTTTTGAAGCATGCATTACTGCCCCATGCTGCTGCATTTTGGATTAGCTGAAGTTTCTGGATACTCTTCCAAGGATAATCCCATATACACAACAGATTGCAAGAGTCCATCCAGGAATGATCACAACTGGCATACAACATAAAGCTGTGCGAATGCCCTTCTGGCTACAGCTGTCACCTGCTCTTCAAGCAGGAATCATGACTCCACAAGAACCCCATTTGGGGCAGAGTTACCCCACTCAGCACCAGATGGTAAAGCCTCAGATATAGAAGGCCCTAAAGCTCAAAGACATTCAGCCTTGCCATGATTAGTTGAAGCTTCGTGTTTTTAAATTTTTTGCTTATTTATTACATTTTTATGCCACTCATCTCCTCTACAAGGTGATTCATCCAGATCCCGACAGCCTCCAGGCACTGATAAAAGACATCAGCAGCAACAGTTAGTTTGTTAGGAACAGAGGTATAACTGGATATCATCAGCAAACTAATGATACCTCATCCCATGGCAATGGATGATTTCACTCAATGGCAATGGATGATTTCACCCAGTGGCAATGGATGATTTCACCCAATGGCTTCCTGTAGTACATATTAAACAAGACTAGAGATATTTATTCTGATGAAGGGGGAAATGTATTCTTTCTAAATCAGATAGCACTCTATAAGGATAGGAATGTATCTGATAGGAATAATGCACTATATACACTAGAGTATACATCCTTCTTAATAGTCCCCATCATTAAACTATCTGGATTCTTCCCCCTCTTTCTACTTCCTTGGAATGGTTTGTATCCATTATAGTAGTTCTTCCAAACTGATGCTCTCTAGATACATCAAATTACAATTTCATAATTGGCATGGCCATGAGGCTGAAGAGTTAGCAGGAATGGAATCATTTAAACACATCAAAAAAAGATAATACATTATTTATTAGATTTCTTTTATCCTGCCTTTATTTCATAAGTAACTCAAGGCAGTGAACATAATATTTGCTCCTCCTCCTCCTCCTCCTCCTCCTCC
>JANHFO010003010.1:113619-133532 GCA_032468095.1 Pareas carinatus | reverse complement strand
GGTATTAGATAAACCTTAAAATGTATGTATGGTACTGTAACCTGGTCTTTTTAATATATTTTGTAATACATACGGTAAGATTTGATGTAAAGGGGGGATAACTTGTAAACTCAATAAAACTTTTAAAAAAAAGACTAATCTGCATAGGGCAAGCCAAATTAAGAAAATGGATTGATAGATTCCCCTGGCTTCACTTCCACCAAGTATCACTTGCTCATGGGAGAACAACCACCTCTCGTTCATCTCAAAATGGAGTGGTTTGGGGTGAATGTAAGCAGCTGTGGAATAAATTTTAGATAGATGTAAGTCTGTCAGAATATTTGACCAAAGAAATAGCAAGCATTCAAGCAGTGTGGAAAATAAAGAAACTATCTTCATATTTCTTACAATTCTCCTCTGTGTCTCTTCCTTGCCTGTCACTATTTTTATAAACACTGTAGTAAATGCATGGGTATAAGGCTTTTTTTATAGATGAGGGAAAAGGCAAGGGGTGTGAATGTTTCAGGATGAAGTGGAAGGGAACAACTGATAGCAAGTACCTATTATTGTTGCAAGAGACCAAGAAGTCAGTTCTGACCTAGCTTGCCAACATCCTAAAGTAGCCACTAAAAAGCAAAGGGGAACAGGTGTATTAGAACAGTCTTGCAGACCTATGCAACCGTGGTTGCCATGCAAATAATAACAACAACCATTACTGTGACGCCATGTACTGCCAAAGCCAAAATGGAGTAAACAAAATCACATTCCCACTAAATCAAAGAGGAAATGACAGAAAGTGGTGGAAACTGACTTCAAACACTGATCCTGGGAGCTTTGACTGATTAGTATGATAGTTATAGAGCTCTTGCATAAGTTATCAGAGATAATTTTAAAAAATGGTAAAAAGAATGACTGCACAAGATTCTCTTGAGAGCAGAAGCAATGGGAACCGGTAATGCACCCAATGGAGACAGAAGTAGTACACATCTGGCAGTTCCTAGCACTCTCTTCTATCTTCTATCTTCTTCTATAAAGGCCTGGATCTTTTCAGAAGAGTATTAAATATGTGTTAAAATAAGTTTGTTGCTTTTTTCAGAAGAAGCATAAAACAAGTTTGTATAAGGAGCCCACCTAAGATCTGATGAGCCCTATTGGAAAGCGCAAGCTAGGTATTAACGAGGTGGAAGTCATATGTCCCATCTGTCCTAAGGTTAAGCCACAATGGTGTGAAAAGCAGTGCCAAGAAACCAGAACAGAGGGCTTTGACCACCAAAGTTTAAACTGATTAAAAGGGGCAGGCTGACCCCAGCTCCCGACCATGTCAACAGTCAAATGGTCAGTGAAGTGTGCCAGATTGCAGTTCTTGCAAAACTTTATTGAAAGAAGAGAGAAAACATTCATTTAAAGCTGGAATAACTGAAGGTGACTTTAAGTTGCCTCAGATATGGGTTGAGACTTAAACAATGTCAAGAGGATACAGAAGGGGGGGGAAGCAGTTATTGGGACAAAGTTTGTGCTGTATTTAGAGGCAGGTGGGAAAGAGCACATACATTATCACAGTGGTTTTGTGTAGGGTATAATAACTGGACTGCCAAAATCCAGGTGACTGCTAAATGACAACAAAGAAGTATAGTTTTCCACATTTCTCTTTTTTATTTAGTGACCATATGGATTTCTGCAGCTCAAATATTGTCATCCTAGGTGATATGAATCTCTTAAGAGTGATATCAGCTTGAAATACGAAGACATATTTCTAAAAGCTTTGCTCTTAGAAAGAAGATTGCTTAAAATATTTAAGTGAGCTCAAATTTACCGTGAGTAAATCACACAATAAATGGTCTTAAAATACTACATATATGTACATTGAGAGCATATGCACTGGAGACAAATTCCTTGTGTGTCCAATCACAATTGGCCAATAAAGAATTCCATTATATTCTGTTCTGTTCTGTTCTATTCTGTTGTTTGAGAATGACTTATCCATACATGGAACCAAGTTTCTGTCTTTTTTCCCAATGATTATTGTGTTTCCTTTTGGCTAGACTATGATTAGATGGACATTTCTTCCCAGTCATCCTTTTCAGCTATAAGCCACTGACTAAAGTTATTATAGAACAATTACACTGGAGACAGTGATCTGTATACATTTTGAAATTATGAGATTGTCTCACCCATTTTTCTTCTTAAGGATTCTTCCATGACCCTGAGAGCTGAAAAGGTAGATTCTGAAATGGATGTAATAGAATTGAAATTGCCAGCTAAATTTGTACACATTTATTACTCATGCCATGTTTAGTACATATCAAGTGCTTTACAATTTCTGCAATTTTATTATGCAGGAGTAAGCAGAGAATTTTCCAGCTGATTACGGACTTGTGCACAGTGAGAAATAAAATCCAAAAGATATAATTGTCCTTCATACTGATTTTGTTTTTGTATTTACTTTGCAGGTGTTTTTCAAGGTCTGATCACCTTGCCCTCCACATGAAGAGGCACATCTAAATAATAGGGAACATACAGTGTGACCCGGATGCAGTTAGACCATAGCGTCATGGGGAGAAGGGTGGAACCCAATTGCCTGTCTCTTGCTACCATCCAGAAGAAAAGAATTTGATCACATGTGAACTTCTATACACACAACATGCACTAAATGCTGTCATGCACTCAGCAGTACATTCCTCTGTTTCCAATGCCTTGCCCACCTGAAAGGCAGAAGCCATGTGATTAGGAAAAGGGATGGAGTGGAAGTCTTTAAGACACAGACAGTTGCTTACAGCACTTCAGAACTTGAAAATCTTTGCTCCTGTTTATTGTCAATGGAAATCAAAGCAGATGGAAAAGGATTCCTTGCAGGTGAACAGCATAGAAGCAGCATATATGCAACTCGCTTCTTGGTGCAACTTGACTTGGGAGGGGGGAACCTATTTTGGACTTGCATATTTGTAGCACTAACTTTTCTTTTGAGATAATTTTGGAAGGAAAACTAATGACCTAGAAAAACCAAATTCCAGTTTGGTAGCCAAAACGTTACTGTCTTGGTTCCTTTCTGCTGATTTTGTTTTAAGGCATTCTTACATACAACAATTCATCAAGATTCCTCAAGAACTTCTTGATCTGCTCTGTTTTGATTTTTCATAGAACTGAGCTGTCAAGATCTGTTTAAGTCAATACCAATGGCCTTAATTGGCAGTACACTCTGCAGCGATCCTAGGATATACCTACCACTTTTCTTGCTTCAGCTGTTATGGACTTTGTCTCAATGGAGATATATATATATATATACTGTTTTGTTTCTTTACTTTTGGTATTTGGTTATTGCACATCATGTGCACAGAGGAACTGTGAAAACTGCTGATATGACTGAATAAAAGTTGACAAGCGAAATCATTAAGCAAGATCACAGTATATCTTTGGAGGCATCACCATTTTGCCATAGTTCAGACTTCCTATTTAATTACCTAATGAAAACTTGAAAGAAAGCTTATTTGAAGCTTTGAACCTTTTCTCCAAGTTTCTGAGAACTCATTTACACACCTGGATATCTGTCTTGGATTCTCTCACTCAGGCATGACTTCAGGTTTTCCTTCTGCACCATGGGGAGCATGCTTGTGGCAACCCACAAAAAATGATTATCAACTCTGGTTGTTTGTTGTTGCTAGCCCTTTTACCTGGTGAAAAAGGTGGTATCATATATATGTATCTGGCACCCACAAAAGAAATATTTTGGGTTAAGCAGATCCATAGAATACTTGCAGTCATGTAAGTTATGAGTGGAAAAGTGAGAACCTCTTCCTTTTAAAATTAGTCTCCTACATGTTTTCTTCTAAAAGAGAAAATACCTATCTAGATTCTCCTTTCTCATTTTATTAAGGTGGTGTAATTCCCACTCATCCAATATGATGCAGTTGAATGAAAGGATTGGCTTTTTGGTAAGCATGGACTTCTTTCCAAACAACTAATTTAAACAAAAAAAGTAGATGCATGGGTCTACTTCAAACAACGGTTGTACTATTTAATGAACAACGGAGGCATCGGGCTCATGCTTGGATCTTGTAGATAGTTTGATGGTTGTGGTCAAATTAGATTATTTTTTTCTGTACTTACACATACACACACACACACACACACACCTTCCTCTATATATGCATAATGTTTATTTTTAGCTAGTTGGAGCTGGCACTATTCCAAAGACTGCCTTTTCAAACTATCTCTCATGCAGGTAAAGAGATAATAATTCAGAATGGCTGTGTATAGTTAATTTGGGACCATCCCTGCAAGATGTGCTGAGAAAAGGAATGGCCTGTAACTCTCTTGGTTGCTACTCTTCCACTCACTAAACTAGCTCACTGCCCTACTTTGGACTGTTTCTGACTTGCTGACTGTTCACTAATTTTCTAATTCATGTTTAGGATGTAGAAACCTTAAAATAACTTTTTTTATTTTCAACTATATAATGGAAGTACAGACACTGATTCATAATACTTAGCCCTTGGGGTTTTCTTTCCATCTGTAATTTCATTCAGCTACTGGGGTTCCAAACAGTTTCCTCCTCGGGCTTAGAATCCCTGCATATATATTGTGACTATCAGCAACCATTTATATTGCAAATACAAAGTCTAGCCCTTAATGATGGGATGAGATATGGACCAAAATCTGAATAATCTTTACAAAGGCAATTAACATTAGGATTTAAGAATAAGGGTAAGATCTAAGTTTTATTCCAAAGATTTGAGGTGAAGAAATCTTGGAGCATTGTTTGCTGACAATCTTGTAGTTCTCTTTAATCATGTTTGCATCTTGTTCTATGAAGGTGTTCACTGGATATTTGAGAACTCTGTAACTTGGTATTGGAATATTGTGTGACAGTTTTAGAATATCAGAGAAGAGAGAAGATTGAACATCTAGACAACGTATTAGCTGAAAAATCTCTACTGTCAAGATTTTTTTTTAAAAAAAGTTACATAATGTGCATGCATGTATTTGTGTGTGTGTATGTATATAGATGTGTGTATGTATCTGTGTGTATGTATGTGTATATGTGCTCACACACACACATATATGTATCTGTTATGACATAGTCCTTAAGTAATACCCATATCCTAAAATATTCAGTTCTGTTGTTTCTAGAATTAAATATGAGACGAGTTAGGGGCAAATTTAAAATAAGTTTGCTTTGTTAAATAATCTGAAGTAGATGTGAATGGGAAGCCAGAGAAACCAAAAGAAATTGTGTTCATCTATCTTACTGATATTAGAAGTCTCAGAAAATTCTCAGTTAATAGGACTTGAAATAATCTGGGAAGCTTGTTCCTTTTCTCCCAGTTCAAATAGATTTGAAGTATAGGGACTTGGGAGTAAGGTAGCTAAATCAGACAGGGCCTCTTCCTGAATAAATGTGAAAGGGATCTGCTCTCAGCCTTTGAGATTATGGACCAGGAAGAGATGTTGAACCATAGTGGATGCATAAGGTTGCTATGTTTCCACTATAGATTATATGGCTATTAGCTGACCAGTAGCACCAAATAAATAAATAATTAGAAGCCTGGTACAGCAAATCAGTCACAGCTTAACCATCTGCCTCTGCCCCTGGTTTGCAATGTTTGTCTGTAAGGCTATTAGCATTTGTTAGTGGGAGCCTCTTACTTCCCAGCGAATCACTTCATCCACTGATAGTGATAGGATCTGTCTGCAATCCTAATTATACTGATAGCTTCACAGGTGTGGAAGGCAGGAAGGAGGAGGCACAGTTCTGGACAATGAGCCTTGAGAAATGCAAATGCAAATGGTAGTTCTTGAGATTTTCTTTTGAGCACTTATGAAAACAAAATCATCTGTAATGGTTGTGCCATACCAAAAATGATTTTTAGTGTGTTCTGTATTTCTATTACAAATTCAACAGAAATTGAGGGAGAGTGTGTGTAAATATTTCAAGGACTTAATTACATCATTTATCAGACCTTATCTTTGCTTTTACCATCCTATAAAAGACTTTTCTAACATAGTGATGATGGCAGGGTTCTATCACCCAGTCTTTATTAATGCTCTCAAGGAGAGGAAGTGACAGGGCAAGAGAGAGTAGCAAATTTCCTAGTCTAATATAAGGAAGCTTGGATAGAAAATACAGGCAAAAGCAAGATGCAATATGAGGCCTTTTATTCAGGCAGCCCTGCCTTTGAGTAATATTCTTGTTGCTTCAGCAGCAGCAGTGTGCTGCATCCTGTATTCAGTATGCCAGTTTACAGTATGCTCTGGAAAATCTAGAATCGTTTAATTGTGTGGCATGCTCTACATGCTAATTTGTACTACACATTTCTGGTAGACCCCCTGATAATTGGGTTCAAAAGAAAATACTGTTTTCTTTTAAACATTTAACAAAGGGCCATCTCTGTGTGTATGTGTGTTTCTGTCAATGTGTATATGTGTGTGAGTGTATGTAGATGTGTTAAGGATTTTGCCTTTCCTTGCTAAAATAAGATAGTGGCTATCTTCAGAGAAATAGCAAGAGTTGACCCCCAACCACTTTCAGCAACAAGGATCTCTCTCTTTCTCAGTGGGGATACAGCAAATGCTTCATTTTTCTTAAAAGCCCGTGAATAATAGAGGGAAAGTATCAAGAATGTATTAACCTGCTGTGATTTCAAAAGCACACTAAAATATTCTTGAATTTGAAAGTTAAAGTTGGCGTACTCATATTTTTAAATTAAATTATGTTTATATATTTTTTATTTGTTGATTGGGCAAAAGGCCAAATTGCAGGCATACACGGGGTTCTGTGTATCTAATTATTGTGCTAAAATATCTGAACTAAAATAAGCCCATGTAGATGAAGTGAAATCCAACTCTGCCTGATGTAGTAATTAACAGTCCCTGTTTCTTGGTGAGAGCTCTTACTACTGACAGTGATTTTTAAAAGAATGTTGGCTTATTTGGAACAATTTTGCTTGTGTGTATCTTTATTGTATACCATGAGAAAAATAGAATGAAAACAAGGAAGAAAAGTGTTTACAAATGTACCCTGAGGTTTATGTCACACGGAGGAAAGTGACATATTTACCTATCTGCTTGGGGCTGCAGTGTGCAAAAATTAGCTATCAAAACAACATACAATATCTTGGACACCTTTTTTTTAATTCCTGTGTGACAGATTATTACCTGGATATTTAAATCAATATGGTTGATAGGTCCATTTGGGAAGCCATTCCTGAAAGTAACATTTTTACACGTCTGTCACTTAATATTTTCATTTATTGTATTACTATGTGGCTAATAAATGGTTCCCTGGAAGGCCATGTGGTCAGATCAGAATATATATCTGGTCCAGTATATCCAGTATATTGTTATTCGTTGTTATTTGTACTTTATGCATTTCTGAACATTGTAACTGCTAATCCCTGAACACCAAAATTGTAACACTGCTTTTAAGCACTCATTTGTTATTGATCCTTCACTACCTGATAGACATTGTACTATTTATTTTTAGTTCCCCAGATATAGTGAAATTTGTGTGAAGTTGTTCTGTTCTAAGAAAAAACTAAACGGCACTTCAATTATGCTAGCATGTATCATCAGCAAATGAACACTGTAAGTAAATACATAGTAAAGATCTCTTCAACAAATTGAGAGTACTATAATGGTACCATATTGAGAACAGTATTTTGTCTAAAATTAGCACTGTATAAAGAGAATATTTTAGAGATTTTTTTGGAAAATTATAGAATACTACTAATCTCTGAGCAGAGAGACTTGGAAAAAACCCACACAAGGCAGTAGAGTTGCTTTTAGCCCACCTCCTTCCTTGCCCTGTGTTGCTTTCTCTGCACCTTCTCCCTTAGAGTAGTGCTTCCAGTGGGGATACAATAGGGCTCTGCTCATGTCTGGTTCCTTCAAGAGTCATCTTCCCCTTGGAAAAATTCTGCATCTGAGCTGGGATTATGCCTTTTACATGGCTGCAAATTCCAGAGATGGCACACACTTGGAGGGCAATAGGACAAGTCTAGAAGCCTGGATGCACAAATGCTTGTATTAAAAGCTTACACCAAGTAAATAACTTGGACAAGAATGGACAAGTTAATATCTCATTTCTGGGAAGAAGAAATACTGCCCCAACTCCAGAATCATGCATATCCTAGGGTCCATCTCTTCACATGCATAAGCTTTACCAGTTGCATAAGCTCTTCTGCATCAAGCAGTTGCCCTTTTTCCCACCCTGCCATGAGATGTGAGAAAAATTGCAAATCAACAATCAGAAGTCAAATCAGAATCTGAGTTGGTAAGGGAAAATCTCACCCCAACTTGAGGCTAGCCAAAGCTGGGCTTTATCGCCAATCTTCACAATCATGTCATTTGTTTCTTCTAAAGCAAGATTATTATTGAGAAGTATATATTTTTAACAGGGAGAAGTTGTGCAGAGATTTGATGCATTGAATTGGGGATTCCAGCAAAATATAGGCTTTGAGAACATGTGTAAAACGTCTCGCCCTTCTAGGCGAGATGGGCTGCATACAGGTCAAATAAATAAAGAGGTCAGATATCTCTCGTATGTGGGACACTTATCCTGTAGTCTGCAGTAACCCTTTCCAGAAGTAGTTCTCAGTCCCAAATCCTTCCTAAATTTCATTGAGGAAGGGATGAAATTAGCAAGCAGCATTGCATTAAACCTGTGTCCCTCCTATTCCATGGTTCTCCCAAACAAACAAATTGGATTCTAAGAAAGTTCAGAAAACAATCCAAAGTGACTAACAAAGTAGGTAAGCTTGCCTTTGCTCCTTATTAGCTAAAATGCTGGTAAGATTGCCTCATGATCAAGATTAGCTTCTGTTGCATCAGCCCAAAGATCCAGAGCCCCCATTTCTAGCCAGTTTTCCTGCTATAGTTTATACTATAAGGAGGTACTGGTTTTCATGGATTAGTGGTTCTTTTTCCTTCACACATAAGGTGCTCAATCTGTTGAAGCACACATTCATCATACAGTTAGATCCTCTAAGCAGCTGATTCTACAGTGATTCTGGTCTTGACTTAAAGACTGATGATATATATGAGAAGCATTAATTACCTCCAGAACTGGAATCCTTGCCAAGAGGTTCCAGAAGCATGGTAGGAGAAATTACTCCCTTGAAACACACCCCTTTTAATCTTTCTAATGTTATATTAAGGGGAAAGCATGTCAGAATTTAGACAATGGGTACAATGAATATTGCTTAGGGAAGTTAAGGATTGGTGTATTTGTAACATATTCACCAGATCTCTTTTTGTCAATTCTAAATATATTCATATTCCAGTCATTCTTTTAAAACAATACCTGTGTAACCAACAACAACTCTTGAAGGACTTTCTTTTTGCACTACAGCTTTTCTTTCACCAGATGTTTCTGCCAAGTGCATTTGGAGGAACCTTCAACCTCGTTCTCTCAGGTATTTCTAGTACGGTGTTTCTCAACCTTGCTAACTTTAAGCCGTGTAGATTTCAATTCCCAGAATTCACCGTTGCTGGGGAATTCTCAGAGTTGAAATCCACACATCTTAAAGTTGCCATAGTTGAAAAACACAGCTCTAGTATATCGCAGAAGTACCCAAAATGGTAGCCCTTCATTCTCCCTTTTTTATTTGGTGTTTTATTTTTTTAAGCTTTTTTTAAATATATATATATATATATATATATAAAAATATAAATATATGAATATATTACTTTATCCATTTTTTGGCTGTACAAAAGTCTTAAGATTTAAAAATATTATTTGTATTATATGATGGTGGTATGTTAATGTTACAAGATTATTAATGAAAAAGAAGATTTATTTTTGTTACTGGTCTGTTTCATAATTCTTTTTTAAATTGGTATATTGTAAGATATCTATGCAAAAAAAGTTATGTGACGCATTTTTATTTAAGAATGTAATATGTGTAATAAAAAGTAGAATGTGTTTGGCCTGAAAATGGTTCAAGGCATCCTGTCTTTTTTTGTTGAAGCATAAAGAAAACTGTCTAATACAAAGACAAAAACAGGGCTGTATCTCTGTGTTAATTCATTACACAAAGGGGGAACAAAATTTTCTGGGTTGCATCCAATAGTTACTTCTTTCTTGTTATGGGTGGAGGCAGTGATGAGGCTTTGTTGTTAAAAGCAAACTCTTTATTTACAAGGCAAAGATCGAGTTTCAAAAAGCACACAAGACAGAAAGCAGCCTCGCAAGCCCGTGTTTCCCTTTTATATTTTCAGGCAGGTCGCAGCTGTGACCAATCAGAATTCAAGATTTCACTGCTTCTTTCAGACCCCAGGCAGACTCATACTTTGCAAGCTAACTGGAATGCATATTGAGTGCTTGAGTACTTTCACCAGTTTGACAGTTGGCGCCAATTACTGCAATACACAACAACCTCCACAAGTAAAAAGTGCTTCTGTTTACACCAGAGGGACATCAGATTAATACATGCTCCTTCATTCAAGCACATACTATGACGCAAACCTCCTCCTGCTCAAGCATTCCCCTATTACAGGAGAGCCCAAGTTTCCAAAATCTGTATTGGGAGGATAGAGAATGCTATAGCATTTGGTTTTCTACTAGAGCAAAGTTCTCATTCTTCTTTATATTGATGGACTTGTAATATAGAAGGAAAGGGAATAGACCTATAAATAAAGTTCCAAACAAGAAATAGATTGATTTACCAAGACCTTCTGAAAAGGTTTAATGGTTTATTATAGTAAACCATGTTTAACTATTCTCTCAGAATTCTTAGATTCCGTCTTTGAGGAACATATCAGATTTGCTTCAGATACTGTCTTGGTTGAAAGAATCCATGAATGTACAACACCTTTTCTCACACTTCTTTATAATTTTATTGATAAACAGGTGGTGTAAATCTCCCCCATCTCATTCTTGAACAGAAGATTCATGGAGTTTAATTTGGACAGCACCTATACCTGTACAATTGCATATACTGTACATATGCAGTATATGAAAGGGATTGTTTCAGAATTTTGCTTAGCCCTTTCTATAATCGGGCATTTTTCTTGGCAGACTTAAGACAACTTGACAAAGCTTTGACAAAGAGAGTTCCCCAAAGCAAGAAATATACCCTCCTTTGGCAGTACAACATATTTCATAAGGTGAAGTGATGAAATGCCTTTGCTATCTAGCTGGCTATTTTCAAGGGTTTACCCCACTCTTGTTTCAGTAATAGGTCTGTTCTGGAGACTATGCTCCTATATCTGTGAGTGAGATGAATTGTGCCACTTACTCCCTGAAATTCCACCACACTGTATGCTTTATGAGGCCACTACTGCTTTTAGACCCAACTTTAGGTATGGTTTTTTCCAGCAATGTACTTAATGCATCTTAGTTTCAAATTGTGGTGTTGGAGAAGACACTTGAGAGTCCCTTGAACTTCAAGGAGATCAAATCAGTCAATCTTAAAGGAAATCAACCCTGACTGTTCTTTGGAAGGACAGATACTAAAACTGAAGCTCAAATAGTTTGGACACCAAATGAGAAGAGAGGACTACAGTAATTGGAAAAGACTCTGGTGCTGGGAAAGATTGAAGGCAAAAGGAGAAGGGGCTGACAGAGATGAAATGGTTGGATAGTGTCATTGACAGAATGGGCATGAGTTTGGGCAGACTCAGGAAGGCAGTGGAGGACAGCGGGCCTGGTGTGCTATTGGCCATGAGGTTGCGAAGAGTCAAACACAACTTAGCGACTGAATGCATCTTAATGCATTTCATTTGAATTACAGTTTCTAGGAGAAGCTCTAGGCTCATTGGTCCTTGAAAAGTTACACACATGATAGAACCTATATAAGTTCTATCATAGAACTTATATTCAATATGCACCCTCCTATAGCTGCTAGGCTTGCTCTCTTAGTGAAATCTTGTTCTAGCAATGTTGGGGGCAGGGGGAAGAGGCATGGTTCATGGAGCAGTATAGCTGTGCATAGAAAGAAATACTCTGGTGAAAGAATAGCAATTAATGTAGTCAAAACAACTTCATCTTGTAGTGTAGCTCAATAGCAGCACTTGCTCTATTCCAGGTTATTGTTGCTTGAGAAGCTTCTTTGCTTGTCATGTTAAATTACGCCTCTTCATTGGATAGGCTTGATTACAGTGCTCAGGCAGAATATTCACTTTATATAATTTAAATTTTGGCATTTACATTATTCTTGCCTTTTTCTGTGATCCTTGGTATTTTTCAGATCATAAGTACAAGTGCCAATCTTCTGTGCAGGATATTTTTAAGAAACAGGACAGAGTAGGAGAACTAAAGAGAAACTTGGGGTGGGGATCAAAACTGCAGTCCTAACTGTGCAATCAATGTCCTAAACCTTTAATAAAACTTGTGATTTGGGTCTCTAATCACATAGTTGTAGCTGCCATCTTGACCTTTTTGATCCCCTTCTCCTCACAGATGCCCCAGAACAAACAGATAGTGACTGAAGGGCTACAGAACCACAAACCTTGACCAATCTTTCAACACAGACCATGTCAAGAAACAGCTACAACAAAAAATAATAGAACTCTATTGTATTGATATGAGGCTATAAACAGAACCTTGAGAGTCCGGCGGTGTTTCTCTTTCCCCGTTTCTTACACTAAAGAGGGTCACGTCTCACCTGTCTTGAATTTCCTCCTCACTCCTTCCTGTGTTCTGAACTAAATTCATATTTTCCTAATGGCTGTCACATATCTTCCTCAATGATTTGTCCATACCTCTACACCTTTAGATGTTCAGTGAATTTCCATAAATACTCACTTGTGATTATGGCATTTTCAGATCTTTTAAAAATTGAACAGTGATTGGGGTAGCCTGAACTAGAAAAAAATAAACGTGGTTGAACATGGGCATTGACCAAGGCTCACTTCTCATGTAGTAGATGGTTGAAGCGAATGACTGAGCTAAAAAAAATGTCATTTAGTGCAAAATCCCTCACATGGGATTTAAAAAAAGAGAAATGTGTGTTTCTACTCTTACTATATACCATCATCATGATGTTCACCTTGTCTTATCTTGAAACATCTGTTTTACTTTATTTGTCTTGACTAAAGCAACTGGAATTTTCAGTGTGAGAATCAGATGTTTCTGCTGTGAGAAATTTACTAAAACAAATCTTGCTTGTCATTTTCTCAGCAACACTAAGTGTTCCCTCTCTAGGGTGGAGATGTTTACAACTTACTAAGTGTAGTGGGGTTTCTTTTTCTTCTTTCCACAGTAGATGCTTAATTTCCTTCAATTCTTGGAGAGCACCAGCAGGAAGAGATGTCAGGAAGCTCACCATCAAGTCAGGCAGTGATTAAAAGTAGACTCATTTCCTTCCTTTCCATCCAGTGCTATTGGAAAGATTGCTATGTTCTCAGGTTTGGGATTCCTAAACAGCTCCCGCTTACAGTAATTTTTTTATTAACTGAAGGCCCAGGACATTCACTGTTCTACTGTTTTGCTTTGCTTTTGCAGATGTGAGCTAGCTTTAGCTGTAGAGAGGCTCTTTGAGTCACTTCATGAGGGAGGCAAGTCTATAGTCTAATGATGAACATTTATGTTGTTCTACAGAAGGTCCCTTAATGCCATTTGTCTTTTTCTGAAACACTCTGGTGACAGTCACTTTCTCCAATTACAAGGTGGCCCTTCCAGAAGAAGCTTTTTACAACTCTGCCTTCAAACCCAGAACACAAAGTCCCTTTCTCTTTCCAAAGCATATTTCTTTTGGGACAGTAGCAACTGTGGCCCATATTTTTATTTTACAAAAACAAAAACAAAAACTCAGAATTGTCCAGCATTGACTTTCTTATGCTAGTTATTTTTCATTTACAATCAAACTGAGAGGGTAGCTTTTTGGACAGCTTCTTTAAATAGCAGGCAATCCCTGAAGGGATCAAGTGAGCTTTAGCAGCCGAAGTGATACTTTAGCAGAAATTTACTCCATGTGTCAGGTCAGCCCTTTCACAGCCTATGAAAATGAGGTGATTCCCTCTCTCATGTACTTCAGTGACCTCTCTGAGCTTTAATGCCTTTTTTTCTTTTCCTTTGAGATGTTCCCATTTCTTTTTTCTCAGATATTGATTACCAAATAATTATTTACAGTGCTGCATTCTGAAAAGTTATTTTCAACTGGAATGATTATTAACCTTTTCACTACTGCTCTCTTTGAAACAAGGAAACCATGATGGGATCTCTAATTAAATCTTGCTACATTCTTTCCCAACACTACTTCTTCAAAGGTCTACTTATTTGATTTGTGGAAGTCATGTTCGCAATCTAAACTGTTCCCCAGCTGCTATTGGCTTTGGAGCAAGGGGATACAAAATTAAACAGCCTTATCCAAAGCAATGCTTCATTTATCAAATGAGCATCCTGTTTCCCTCATTGGCTCTTTGAAGTTAGAAAACAAAAGATGCTGCTGATGGATATTTGGGGGGGGACATGCACTGTTTGCCACTGAGAGTTCCTTTGCATGTTGTTTTCTCTGTACTGCACAGGTGATTATAGATTTTAAAGTATAAATTAAAATTTTAAAGTAAAAATTAAAATTTATATTATTATTAAAGTATGCATTGTTTTCTATGATCATTTGTATCTGTCTCATCCTCAGGAGAGATAAGTCATATAAATCATAGAATTGAAGTGGGGGAGGGGCAAAGTAAGTCTCTATATTGCAGCAGAGATAGCCAATCCAGGCAATAGTCTGGACCTCTGAGACTGAAGCAGAAGTCACCAGTATTAGGTCAAATGTCCACTAGCTGGCTGGTGTCAATGATATTGTTTAGAACTCTAGCAATCTTGGCCTGTGTATCCCACAGTGTGTCAGAATAAATTTTTGTTTATTTTAAAGAAAATTTAAAAAAACATAGTAAACATTTCAGCAAACATCTGTCGAGTGACTATACAATTAAACATATTTTGTATTTCATAATAAAAGTAAAATCCAATCTCCTTACCTAATTAAGTTTTCATCCATAAGATTTCAGATATCTCATTTATCAGTTTAAATCTCATATTCTTCCAATTTTCCCTTGTTTGTATAAAAATAGAAAATATGCAGAAGTAAGTGTCCCTTCTGCCAGTCAAAGCAGCCACAATCACAATTCTTAAGTTAGGTTCCTGTTTAAAGATTTGAATATACTGTACATTCTAATAATCTTTTACATTCCACATTCTTCTATCTATTTAACTGGATTTTCTTATTTATTTATTTCTAACAAAGAGCTATTACTTATGTTTATTTTTTTATTAATAACCTTTCATTCCAATACATAATTTCATATATTATTTGTACTTTTTGTAGCCACAATCTAATTCATTCTGTCTATATTTCATGTTATTTGCCTATAACCATATTTCATTTGACATAATATTCCCTTTATAGTAAAAATAAAGACAATCATCTTATTTAGTTAGGTTTCAACCATAAAATTCCAAATATACCACAAAATTTCCAGAAATAACAGTATCCCTTCCACCAATCAAACAACAATCACAGTTTAAGTTAAGTTCCCGGTTAAAAATTTAGATTTACATCCCAATCATCTTTTACGTTCCAGATTCTGCTATCTATTTAACAATACCTTCTTTTTTCTTTCTCTCCAGAAAAGTTTTTTACCTAAGTTTATTTTATTTTTAATAACTTTCCATTCTACTAAGTTATATCTTCACATATCATTTATACTTTTTATAACAATATTTCTGATTCATTCTATTTTCCATATTCCAATGCCTTTTTAAATAGGATTCTTACTGTTTGGGAATATATCTTATTCAATTTCTGCATTCTTTTGCTTACCAATTTTTAAATATAAAAACTATCACTAACCTACTATTTCTCTTTAGTAAAGATAAAAGCAATGATCTTCTCTATTTTAAAAACAGAAAAAAAGAATTCTAAATATATATCTTATTCATAAATTCAATTTCAACAGCCTACTTTTCAACTTTAATCATTTTAAGTTCATACATTGTGTATAACATTTATGCCTTCAATTCAGTTCCCCCCACAAAATTATTACTTAAATTTATTTTCATTAACATTTCAATACATATTGTAACAGCAATTCTAATTAGTTCAGTCTTTAATTCATACCTCCACCTAACGTCCATTTGCCTATGAATTTATTTTATTTATCATCTTCTATCCAACTTTTTGAGAAAAGTTTTGTCCATCATATGCCTTCACTGTTCGTGTCTTTTTTCCCCTCCATCTTGGCTTCTCCTTCATCTTACCTCTAATAAGCCTTGCTGTGGTTTTTTGAAATTATTCCTCCTGGCCAATGTTTTTCTTAGAAGAGTTTCTCTATCGTTTGAGACTTTGATTTTTAAGTCCTATTTTTGGGAGGATTTTCTCTGACTTTTCCCCTTCTGGTTAATAGTTTTTTTTAATCTTTTTGTCTATTTTGTCTATATATATTTTTTTGCTTTGTTACCTCTCTGTTCATTTTGTCCATTATTCTGCTGTTCTCTCATTTTGTCTATCACATCCTGCATTTTTTGGATTAAGTTTTCAAAATATGCATTCAATTTTTCCATTGATTCTCTCATTGACTGTCTTGCCAATATATTTCTTGAATGGATTCTGTTTCTTTTTATATCTTTGTAGACTCAGATTTTTCCATTTTAAATGTAAGTGAGAGTGTTCTCCACTCTGACAGCAAAGTGTCTCTCTTTGTTTCTAAAAACCAGTCTTTCATGCTTAAAGCTTCTTTATGTATATTATTTCGCACATTTGAGTATATTAGGAGTATTGTTCAGGCTTAGAAATATTTCCAATCTCTAGTCTGTTTTGCTTCAGTCTTTTAAAAGTAATTTTGCAGTCCGGATAAAACTTTCCATTTCATCGACCATTTTTTTCCTTTTCGAGAAAGACTTTTCTTCTTTTTGTTCTTAAAATCAGGGTACACTATTCTCTTTTATAATAAGAGTTTTAAGTTTGCTCACCCAACTTGATGTTTGCTGATATTTGCTTTTCTGCAGTTTGGATGTTAAACTGCAGTAGGCTCGTCTACAGCTAGATGCTGCCCAGGCAGCCATCCAAGCAAGTCTTCAATGGGGTTTCTCTGCTCCTCAAGATTGGTTGGCACCTCATCTTGAGTCCCTGGGTGTTCCCCTTCTATTATTGCTTCTTCGGGGTGACTTAAGGTTCTGGAACAGACCTGATCTACTGGATGTCAAGTGATTTGGTCCAGAGCTTCCCAGACTTACCACCTGCAAGCACCGCACCATGCACCGGAGGTCCATCTCACAGTGTGTTAATATGGGTTTCATGAAGATTTCATGATGAGCAGGATGCTATTCATTAAAACTATTCTAAGGGTGTGAAACTATACACTAAATAGAAAAGACCATGGTGAGTCACAATGAAGCTCTCTTCTTTTTTCTTTTAGTGTGGACATACAACCTACTCTGCTTGCAAGGATGACATTGGTCAATTACAACTCTCAGTGTCCTCAGCCAGCATACCATAGTCAATGTTAAGACATGCCAGGAGTTGTGATTTGACAATATCTGCAGGATCTCTATTTCCACAACCCAACCTATAATCATAATTGTCGAAGTGACTGTTGGTTTTCCTCTTGGTTTGGGCCACTACTACAATTTTATCTGAGTGCTGTAGGCTGAACATCTGCTTGCTTCTTTTTTTTTTTTGGTGTTATTTGGGGTCATTTCATGCAGAAGCCAAAATAAAGTGCTGCAATTGCGGTTTGGCTTAACTTCAAGGCCACCGCCAGTAGGTTTTGCCTCTACAATTCTTCCAAGGCAATCTACTGATAATACAGAATAAAATGTCTGACTGTAACGAAATGTTGCAAGTTATTTTCATCTCTTGTTCAGGATTATAACAAACCACTTGTAGCTGTGCAAAGTCACAAACAGCATTTGACTTTGAAAGAAGCTTTAACCAAAATGTGTCTTTCAGATTGCTTTGCAAAACAATGCAAAACTTCATAGCCCACCCACCCACTCAAAGGCATGGAGGTCAGTGCTTCCTGCTTGGGCATTCAAACCCTTTCTCAAAACACATTGCTCCAGGGGTAGAGTTGAGCAAATCCTTGAAATGCCATCACTTCATAAAATCACATCCAAAATATTCTGACCCATTCCATATCCTCCCTTTGGAGTTCAGTGTGCATCTGTGAGCTGAATGACTACTACAAAGGAGCATTGGAGCTGAAATCAATCAGAAGCTGAGTTGTCTGGTGGAGAAAAGGAGGAACTAACAGGCATATTCCCTGAATAAATTCAAATAAGAAATCTAGAAATCTATGCAGAAATACTTGATCATTAAACTTCTAGACAGCTGTTGTTAACCCCTCCTTCCCCTTTCTTTTTGCTTGGTCTTTAGATTGAGGCCCCAGCAGAAAAGGTGACAAGAGCTGCAGTCCCTGGAAGTCCTTAATATAGGGCAATTTTCCCACAGCTGATCTCCTCTCCAGCAGCTGTCTTGCTGGAAATTATGGTAGCTTGCACACTACCACATCTGAGCACACGAGCTTGGAAAGACTGGTCCAGAGGAAGTGCTCTTCAAGGGAAATGGCCAGCTGCTGCCTATCGGATCCTTGACAATGAGGGATTGTCTGTTTCTAGTCGTTTGACACCTGTGACATAATCGTTTGCCATTATAGAAACCGAGAGACAGCTGTCTGAAGTAAAAACAAAATAGAGGACATACTAGCACTGGAAAGAGCTGGCTCATCCCTTTTCTGTGGACTTCTTTGAAGGGCAAAGAGTAAGCAGGGAATTAGAATGCGGGATATTTAACTTTCTTTACAACAAAAAATGTCTTATTCTTAGTTTTATCTGGATTTATCTGTTAAAATATAATTTTTTCTTTCCAACAAAATAAGCAACCTAGAATTAACTTATCGAATTATATGTATATATATATATTTCCTGGAAGATTTTTGTTTTCATTAGATGGACTAAAAGAATTTTTGGGGAAATGGTCAGCAAAGGGTTCTTGAAAGAAATTGAAATGAAATTTCAACTGCAGGTGAGCAAGCCAGTCCGTCAAACTGTTTCTCCTCTTCCGGCCGCTACAGCACGGCCCCTGCAAAGGTGGATGGGAAGCAGATCAGAGACCACGCAGGATCCGAATCCATAGGAAGATCATTGTGAGCTCCGGCAGGCAAGGCAGTTTGGTCAAGTCTTCCTCCTCCTCCATCTGTTACAGCACAGGTCCTGCAAGGGTCACTGGGAAGCAGATCGCAGGCCATGCAGGGCCTGCACTGTAGTTTGCGGAGGAGGAGGAAGACTTGGCCAAACTGCCTTGCCTGCTGGAGCTCACAATGATCCTCCCATGGATTCGGATCCTGTGTTGCCTCTGATCTGTTACACATCGACCCCTGCAGGGTCCAGGCTGCAGCGGGCAGAGGAAGAAAGTTGGGCAGAGTGACTCTTTGGCATGCCGCAGTCCCCCCCTCCGCTGCCATCTGCGTTCTTCGGAGCAGTTCCCTCCTGCCACCCATGTGGGCTGCAATTGTCCAAACCCCCCCCCCAAATTAAAATGTGTCTCCCTGTTACCTCATGCATAGCGCTGTAAATAGTTGTGGCCAGGCAGGATGGCTGCAGGCCCTGCGCAGCCGGTAAATTGTTGTGCCCCCCCAAACTCTCTCAAAACTCCACTGATCATCTAGACTGTCTGAAGCAAGTCGGGGCATGTGCAGTGGCTTCCTTGTCCTTGTTTTGCCAAAAGTTGTAAATAATTAATATTTTGAAAAATCCTTTCTTAGTGAGCACCTGGGTGGCAATACAAAGGTATGTAGCCAGTTTCATCTTTGTAGTTTTTTTAAAAAACTGTTTATTATTTTTCAAAAAGAAAGTGAGAGAAAGCAAAAAGAAAAATCCATATAAATCTATATATACACATACAAAAAACCAGCAAAGCTTCTTCTTCTTCTTCTTCTTCTTCTTCTTCTTCTTCTTCTTCTTCTTCTTCTTCTTCTTCTTCTTCTTCTTCTTC
>JANHFO010003010.1:79794-101184 GCA_032468095.1 Pareas carinatus | reverse complement strand
TTTTGTTATATTAAATAGGTGCCTTTTATATTAATAAAATGGAAGTTCTCTGATCATTATTTTACAAATATATGTATCTTTAAAAAAAATTCATATTAATGGTCCACAGGATTTAAAATTATGAATTTAGTGGTCCCTGAGGTCCAAAAGGTTGGCGACCACTGCGCTATATCATCATCATTGTTCATTCTGATGTTAGAAATTTTAAATAGAAATGTGAGAAGGGATGCTGACATCAAAGGGCTCAAAGTAAGAGGAGAAACATTTATATTACAGGCTTTTTCAGAGGACTTGGTATTTATTTTGGGAGAACTGATAACTGTAATACCGAAGCTGGTGCAAAAGATAGAGGAATATGAGGAGGTGGCAGGACTTAAAATTAATAGAGAAAAGACTAAAATGATAGTTAAAAACATGAAAGAGAAACAGAAAAAACAATTAATAGGAAAAATGGATCTGCAATGGGTGAAATATTTAGGAATATATACATAACAGCTAGATGCTCTACCTTGAAAGAAGATAATTAGGATAGATTATTGAAGCAGATAAAGATAGACTTAGAAAGATGGAAGAACTTAGAATTATCTCTTTTAGGGAGAATTGCTGCAATTAAAATGAATATATTGCCGAAAATATTATTTTTATTTCAGATCCTTTCTATAAAGTTTTGGGGAAAAATACTTGGATGATTTAAATGCTTTAATATTAAAATATATCTATAGCAAGGTAAAAAAGCTAGAGAATAAAGGTGAAAATGCTACAAGATAGCAAAACCAAAGGGGAAGCCAGATTCACCTAACTGCCGAATTACTAACTTAAAACAAATGCAACGATTCAGCGAATAACTCTGGCAAGAAAAGTCGTAAAATGGGACAAAACTCACTTGACCAAGGTTTCACTTAGCGGCCTAAATTCTCGGCTCAATGGTGGTCGTAACTCGACGGCTACCTGTATAACTAAAAGCACACCCGTGGGTCCGAACAACGGCGAGGAGCTTCTTTTAAAGACCACGTTCTCCAGCATGACTGCAGGCTCTACCCGACAGGAAGCTCGGAGAACCCGAAAGGACCGCCACCCCTGCAGCCCAGGGCCCGCCCGCGGCACACTCACTGGTTGCTCCGTTCTGCTTGCTGGCGTTCTGCTGGGTGCTGGGAGGCCGGGGCTGTGAGGCATTGGTGCTGGGGGGCGGGGGCGCCACAGCCTGCGCGTAAGGGGTCGGGGTCGTGGGTGCGTGCCCTACCGGAGGGTTAGCTTTGCTGCTTGCATTCCCGCTGCCAGTGACGGCCCCGTTGCTGTTGGAGCCAGGTCCGTTCCCCAGGGAGGATGATGTGCTAGAGCTGCTGCCCAATGGGTAGCTGGGAGGGATGGTGGGAGGAGGCTGGTGGTGGTTGTTGTGGAGGCCTTTTGAACCGTTCTTTGCTGGGGACTAGGCAGAAAAGAGGATGGAACAGAGGGGAGTTTGCTTTTATTTGTCTGCACCATGAAAACCCACGGCTACAATTTATATCTCAAAGCAAACATCAATGCAAATGGAAGAGATTAAAGGCAAATCAATTACAGGCAGACCTCGTTTATCAACTGCTTTCTTGGCAACCATTCGAAGTTATGACAGCGAGAAACAAGTAGGTTTCTGCACAAAACATTGTGGACTGTCCCCCGATACTATGAGACGACGTTGTTAAGGCCTGTCGCCTTAGAAGAATGAGGAAAATCCTCAGGGACGACTTACACCCTGGTCAGCCCTTCTTTACTCTCCCACCATCGGGCAGGAGATACAGAAGCACTGGCAGCCGTACAAACAGGCTGAAGAGCAGTTTTTATCCATGGGCTGTCAGACTCCTAAATGAAAAATAATATTATAACAATGTGATGTTTGCATGTGTGTATGCACGAAGGGAGGCTCAGCCAATGTCATTGTACACATGTTGTACTATGATAATAAAGGCTTCATTTCAAACTAGTCCTAGAACTTGTGGCTGTCATAGCATCCCCGTGGTCAGATAATAATTTTTGGGGGCACTTGGCCACCGGCAGGCCTTTGCAAGTCGCTGTGTTCCAAGATCATGACTGCCATTTACAATTTTCACAGGCGGCCTCCGACAAGCAAAGGCAGTGGGGAAGACGGCAGGAAGTGGCAAGTCGACAGTTTACATATCATATTTAATGACCGTGGGGATTCAATTAACAACCACAGTCAGAACTGCCGTCAAAGGTTGGGAAGAATTACAGCCTTATGATTGTAATCACAGGTTGTCCATTTTAGCCTGTATGTAAGTATTGGGCATGTACACTGAAGACAAATTCCTTGTGTGTTCAGACACAATTGGCAAATATATTCCATTCTGAATTGTGTGATGTGTCACTTTACAACCACGTTGCTTAGGGATGGAGTTGCCAGACTCAGCTGTGGTTGGTGAGGACTCCCCAGTAAAAGACAAACTGCAAATTCCCCCCCCCAAAGAATTTCCAAATTCTGACTCCCTTGTCCTTTCTCACAAATAAGGCATTTCAGCCTGATTGAGGTACAGCTCTCTTACAGAGCTACCTATCTTTGAAACTCATACATGGAATTGGTCAAGTGAAATGCATTCCCACATTAATACCACCATGCTCATAGAAGCAGAGCAAATGGGCCCAAGAAACAGTGGCTCAACATGTAATATTTCTGCATGCAGAGAGATCTGACGTGGATCTCAAAGCAACGTCTCTGAGCCAATTCGAGAAGTGGTTCGGTCATTAAAAGTACATTGGAATGTTATCAGAAACAATCTATCACAGTCTAACTAATTAGTCCCAAAACTTCTTCCTCTCAAAAGTGATCCAAGAGTCCTAACACCCTTCCCCTTAATTAAAACAGATGTTTTCCAGTCTCTCCCATCATGACCTCAGAACTGTGGTGGCGAAACTATGGCACGGGTGCCAGAGGCAGCACTCGGAGCCCTCTCAGTGGGCACGCACGTCGTTGCCCCAGCACAGATTTCTTTACTAGAAAGTCAGAGGGATGCAGGGCTCCCCTCCTCCTCTCCATGTGTGCCCGAGGACATTTCTGACATCACTCGCCTCTCTGCCCAGCAGCCCAATGGGAGCTCTTCCTCCCTCCCGTGTCTGACTTAAGGCAGGCGGCTCAAATGTGGTATGGAGTCTGTGTGGCAAAGGTGAGAGAGGCGAGGAAGTTGGAGGGAAGCATAGCTCACAGCGGGCCCCAGAATCTGAGGTAGGCGGCCAGGAGGGCCATGGCGGGTCGCGTTTAGGCCCCAGAAACTGGGGTAGGCCATCAGGAGAGGGCGCGTGTTGCCACTTTGTGATAAATAAGTGCCTTTGGGGTTGCAGTTGGGCACTCGGCTCTAAAAGGTTTGCCATCACTGTTATAGAACAGGGGTCCTCCAGTCCATGGACTGGCACCCGTCTGCAGGATGCCAGCAACCATGCAAGGCAAACAAGCTAACTCCCATTGGTGGAATGCAGACAGTATATACAAAACCACGCCATCTCGGGTTCACAGAAAAACCTTTCTCCATGGAACCGGTCTCTGGTGACCAAAAGTTTGGGGGGGCACGCGCACTGCTTTAGAAGACGAAGAACCAAGGGCTTCAAACTCACTTGGCTGACTTCACTGTCTGTTGACCGTCCTCGTTTCTTATCATCTTCAGAGTTCTCCTAAAAAAAAAGGGGGGGGGAGAAGGTTGAATACCTCAAAGCAGCATCTAACCAGCTTTCTAAGATGAGAAGCTAATTCAGTCCTGGTTCGTATTTGGAGGGAGACTGTCTGTCTGGGCATTTGAGGTGGACTTGGGTAGACTAGTAGAGGAGACTAGCATTTCCCAGAAGGTGGCGATGGCAAAGCAGATTTGCAATCGTGCCATGTGAACTGAGGGATCCGGGGGGGAGGGGGGGTATGCAGCTAGCGGTCCCCAAGTGCATTTTAAAGACACCTTTAAGCCTCATCACAGGAAAAGGTGATCTCCCCGTGAGTAAACACGGCAGCCGACCTCATGAAGTCCTCATCATTCCCATGCTCCCTCGTCGTCATCACAAAGGACCCTGCTTACCGTTGTGCAGTTTGCAGGGCTGGGTGGGATTGGGGAGCTGGATGTGGTCGATGTGGGTGTGCTGCTGGACTGGTTGAACATCTCATCTTCCATGTGGCTGTGAGTGGGTGGGGAAGTGGCTACCAGGGCCTGTGCTGGAAGACCAAGAGAGAGAGAGAGATTTCAGCCATCGGGCAGAAACATTACGGCCCGTCAAGGCCAACGTAGGAAACTTACCTTAGTATTCTTGAATTCTAGATGTTTATGTCTGAGAACCGTGGTAGATTTTTGTAAAATATATAACAATCTTTGTGCACTTTAAAGACTAACCAATGTCTTACGCCAAAGCTTTCATAGATCACGTTTATTGTAACGCAGGTAATCCTTGATTTAGAAACATTTCTTTAGTCACTGTCTGACATTATAACAGCACCCAAAAACGTGACTTACGACTGTTTTTCACATTTATCGTGTTTCTCTGAAAATAAGACCAGGTCTTACATTAATTTTTGTTCCAAAAGACGCATTAGGGTTTAATTTTGGGGAAATATGGTATATGTGTATGGTATAAATGAGTCTGTCTGGCTGATGATCTTAACTGGAGCTTATTTTTCAGGTGGAGTTTATATTATGAGCATCCTGAAAAATCATGCTGGGGTTTATTTTCTGGTCAGATCTTATTTTCGGGGAATCAGCGTATGACCACTGCAGGATCCCCAGAGTCATGTGATCAAAATTCAGACCCTTGGCAACTGGTTCATATTTATGACAGCCACAGTGCCCTGGGGTTAGGTGGTCCCTTATTACGACCTTTTGAGAAGCAAAGTCAATGGGGAAGCCAGATTCACCTAACCACTCTGCTATTAACTGAACAACTGCAGGGATTCACTTAACGGCTGAGGCAAGAAAGGATGAAAAATGGGGCAAAATCCATTTAAGAACTCTCGCTTAACCACAGAAATGTTGAATTCAATTGTGGTTGTAAGTCGAGATGATTAGCTGTGAATAAAAATAGAAAGAGAGCTAACACCGGAAATCTTGGTTGTTAATGTGAAATTAAAAGAATTACTTAATTAATTAAAAGAACTTCCACATTATTTCTTGGGAGGGAAAAAAACAGATTAATTCTGACAAATAAGTAAAAATCACAGCTACTCCTTGCTTTGCAAGGGCCTTAGTTGGCAACAATTTGCAGATACAATGGCAATAAACAGGATTAAAAATGCATTTTCCCATTGGTGTGCCTGACAACAAAAGCCATCAGTGTGAAACTGATTTAAGAGTTGGTCAGTTTCCGGTTCTGATCAACTAATTAAGGTCACAGAGCTCAGCTGGCTAACTTGCAGTTAGCCTGTTTTAGGGATATACTGGGCTGGGGGCAAAGGCAAGGAATCACTGCCCCCTCCTCCATTTTCGATTTTAATGAATTAGATTTTATATTGGTTTTAAGAATTTGCCATTTTAATACCGTCAGCCCACTAATATTTGCTTTTAATTTTGTTTTTTAATTTTATATATCTTTGTATTTTTATTGTTGGCTGTAAACCGCCATGAGTCCATTGTAACAGAAAAGGGCGGTATATAAATCAAATTATTAAATTAAATTAAATTATTAAATTTGTATACTCTCAGCAATTCTGTTGTCACAATGTAAAAATACTGTAAAATAACAATACACAATAGAACAATGAAAACAAAGAAACAAGGAGATGGCAAAATCGAGGCAACAGCAAATTATGCAGAAGGGGCTTTAACTACCCTAGCCCAAAAACTCGGGCAAACAGCCAGAACTTCAAGGCCTTCCCAAACATCAGGGGGGGGAAGGTACCCGGATCTCAGGGGGGGACTTCATAATAGGAACAAGGGCTGTGAGAGAGAAAGCGCTCTTCTGGGTTCCTGATAAGCAAAGGAATGCAGAGTACACCAACATTCCCTAACCCCCCACTACTCAAAAGTGAAGAAACAAATAATGCCATAGGCCTCCTCAACAATGGTTAAAATTCATGTTGAGCAATTTATCTAGTTGTACATTTACACAAAAGTACGCTGGGTAGCTACTATGAGAGTGAGCACCTAAGCAAAAGGTTATTGTGCTTCAAGATCCTGTGATATCCTGTGAGCTGGTGATGGAGTGAGACAAGTGCCCCACTTCAGGAAAACTCATGGAAGCTCTGCAGATCTTGCACATCAAATCCAAGCCCACTTTTTTGCTGCAGTTTCAAATCCAATGCTGGTCTGAAACTGTTATTGACCTGATACAAATTCTTTGTTTCCCTCAATTAATGCAGTATTTGGAATATAGCAGTGCTAATGTAAATTTGGAAGCAAACATATTTCATTGTTCTAACTCTTGCCCAGGAAGTAAGTGCATTGTATCCCAGTGGGAGGTAGAGAACTGTGTTGAGAGGAAGCATCTTAGGCCATTTCCCCCAATTTGTGACTCATAGCATCTGCATAACATCACCCAGCATTGTTGAAGTGATATTAAACCTGCCCTCATTGCTGTTATTTTGTCATAATACATAGGAGATTCTAGAAGATGTCAATTGTTAGTAAGGAAATGACCTTCCAGCCGCTCTGACAAAAAGTCCATTGTTAATATGTGTCAGAGGTTGGCCTCGGACAGCTTGAATTCAGTCAAAATCTCATAATTTCTACTTTGCAAACAAAGTTCTCCAGTCCTCCGAACAAAAACATTGTCCCAAAAGTCTCTTTTAACCTACCTCTAGGATTCAGTTGCATGAAGAAGTTTTGTACTTGCTGTTGAGTTAAAATGTTAAAAAATATCAAAAGTTATATTGTGGTTTGAAATGAAGGAAGACCTAAGTTGGATCTGGGATTCCTATGGATAGCATATGAGGAGATTTATGTGACCAAACATCCCTTCCATGCCCATGCATTTTATGCACTGAGAAATGAAGGAGCATTTGCCTTCCAGAGTTGGGTCTGCCTGTTGAGAGACAAAGAGATCTTTAACTTTGAACTTCAGCGTCCCTTTGGTGTCTTGTATTTCCTCCAAGAAGTGATGACCTCATGTTTCAGTCTCATAGGTTGGAGCTCCCAGTTTGGTTAAGCCAATAGCCACTCCAAATATGAGTGGCATGGAATAAGCTCTCCCAAGATTTAGGAGAGGGTGGTGTTAGCAACATCTGTGAGAAAAAGCTCATTTTAAGTAGGCCTCTGCATTAAATAGGCTCACTGAGGTCTGTACAGGCAGTCCTGAACCTAGGAACACAATTGGGCTCAAAATTTCTGTTGCTAAGTGAGGCAGTTGTTAAGTGAGTTTTGCCCCATTTTATGACCTTTCTCACCACAGTTGTTAAGTGAATCACAGCAGTTGTTAAATTAGTAACATGGCGGTTAAGTGAATCTGGCTCCCCCATTGAATTTGCTTGTCAGAAGGTCACAAAACATGATCACATGACCCCAGGACACTGCGACCCTCATAAATACATGCCAGTTACCAAGCGTCCGAATTCTGATCTCATGACCACAGGGATGCTGCAACAGTTGTCAGTGTGAAAGATGGTCATAAGTCATTTTTTTCAGTGCCATTATAACTTTGAATGGTCACTAAACAAAAGGTTGTAAGTTGAGAACTACCCGTATTGGGCATGTATGAGGATGTACCGCAGCTGGTTCATTTTATTTAATTAAACAAATTTACATGGCTATTCAACTCACACAGAGTGACTCTGGGTGGCTAGCAACATGGAAGAACATTCTCTTCTAGAAGTGGGGAGTTTCACAAAGCAACGTTGAAAGGGGCAAGTCTGTGCTTTGTTCAAAGTATTCTTTCCAGGCTCTGCACAGTCCAGGTTTCAAACAAGAGACCCCGCTTTATGCGCTGCAGACAAAGGTCCCGTTCAGTGAGTCCATTTCTGTATGGCCTTCCTCAATTGGGTGCCCTCCAGAGTATGGCACTTCTAGGAATCCCAGTCAGAATGGCTAGTAGTCACACTGCTTATGGTAAATCTTTGAGAATTTAAGTTCAACGCTTCTGGCAGCACAAGTTTGGAAAGTTGGTCAATCATGACCCATTGAACTGAAATTTCAGTCAATGTGAAGGCAGTCTAGATGCTGCCAGGAAGGCCACAAAGAGGGGGAAAACCCCTCTGGCTGCCAGGTACTCTGATCTACTCTTTCCCTTTACTACATTCTTCTTCTCAATGATGCTTGACTCAGTAGCTAATCGTTAAGATAGACCTTATTGGACGCTGATGTCAGTGCACATGAGAGTCTAAAGATGGCACACAGTTTGCATCTGTTCTCACTGACTCTAAGCAAAGCTCTGCAGCTTTAACGCTTTGCCAAGCAGTCTCTGTTTATACTGCTTGCAAAGTCACTGCCGAAGCACCCAGGCTGCTTGAGCACTTGGCAATCAGGAGACTGCTTCCTCCCCAGGGTATCTTTACTACACAGGATATGTGCAAGACATTACTGTCAAATCCTGGGAACTCTCCTGGCAGAGAGACAATTCTACACTGACAGAATGCAGCGACAGCAAAAAAAAAATATATATCTGTGTGCATTTGGGGCAATCTTCCATCATGTCTCTTTCAAAAGGCTGCTCTGTTGCCAAGTCTCTTGATGAAGCTCGTGCCCCACAATACCCTATCGATTTAGCTTCCTTTGTCTTGCTTCAGGTAACTTCTACTGAATCTAAATTAAGGAATCAGATGGTGAATTCTACCTCCCCCCACCCCAGGGTATATTTTATACTAGTGAGCAACACACAATCTCTTAGAGAGAATAGTTGCTGGCTTCCAATATAGTTTCTATGAGCTAGCAACATTTGCTTAAAATCTGGTAAGAAACATGCAGAGACAGCATCTTATCTAGGATTTTATTTTCCACACAATATATGGATCCATTTTAACTCAGAAAACTACCAGGTAGAGTCCCTCTCATAATGATACAGCCCCATCTACTGTTCATAAGAATTACAGTGAAATAAAGCAATACACAGGAGGCAACTGTTAAAGTCTTCAAGAGAATGAACTTTGCTATTTTCAAATAGGAGTCTCTTCAATATAGGAAGAATGGTAAAATTAATTATGGTAATTGATGTAGGAATCAGTCCATCTTGGGAGGATTTTCAAAATGCAGAATAAAAAAATAGCAAGGGTATTAAATCCTCTTTTTGTACATTTCATCTTTGATTTATTCCCATAACTCCTGCTCCCAAAAATACCTTCACGGAGTTTCCACTATTTTAATAGGCATTCTTATTCTTTAGTCATTCTAAATTTACATTACATCAAGAAGAAAGGAGCAGCCTTGGTTTACCTGATCAACCACAGGCTCCATAGCAGTTGCCTCCTGTAGAGGTCAACCAATAAATGTTCCTTCTACCATATCCTTTGGATAAGTGTCAGTCAAACTTCAAAACACAAAATAAAGTTTTCTTTCAAACAAGATTGAGATTTTTTGTTGAAAAATCAGTTGAAAAAGCAGTCATATTGATTATGAATGTGAAAATCCACATTAAAGCCTTATTTCTGCAACACTAGTGAAGGTTTGCCAAACCATGTGCAAGATGTAATGTTTCTAAGATCATTTGATCTGGTGGGACTCAGAAAGAAAAAGAGAAGGGAATCAAAAGTCCAGGCACAAATCTTCCACCGGGAGATTCTGGAATACAGGGAGCAGATACTATAGCCCCCCTTTCTCTTCATACCAAACTTGCAAGGGGAGCTTCCAGATGAATTTTCCAGGCAGGACTGCATCACATTCGCCCACTGATTGTTGAGGGCATGTAATGGACAATAGGAACAAGGTTGGGAGGAAGAGCCACAACCCAGGCAATAATCAGATAAAGAAAATCTGAGTTAGGGGCAGAAATATAAGTTGAGAAAGCGACTTGTTCTCCATAGTTTCCATGACAATAAAGGGAAGGGGAAACACATTTTGGATTGCAAGAATTGCATTATCTTACTGAAACCTTACAACAAAAGTGCATTCATATCTCTGGTATCCTAGTCTAGTCTACCTTGAAGGGCTAACAGGGAAAGGCACCCATCTTTCCTTCCCATTATTCACAGATGGCATCATGGCATCCTCAGGCAATCTGGCAGCAGCATCCAGAATCCATTGTTATAGCTTTCAGTGATGCTATGAAAAAGGAACAAACTGAAGTCACATTTGGAGTTAAATTTTGATCATCAGTAATGATAGGCAAATTTTGTATTCTTTGTATGTTCTATGTTTTTGATATTGTTTATGTTTTCTTAATTGTGAACTTCTATTTGAGTAGTCATTTGCAGTCTTCCTCCTCCATGAAAGGAGTGGCAATTAAGGGAGACTGATTGAAGAAAAAAAAGATAATGGTGGCCCCTCCAAAGGGTATTCCATGATTATGGTACTGTGCCAGGAAGCTTTTGTAAGCTTTTCTGAGTGACTTACAATCAGGATGATATGCTGACAAAGACAGCATACTGAAGCTTGTAGGATCCTGGAGCTGGCAGTTCCTGCCAGAGGAAACAATTAATAATTGCTTGTTTCTTCCCCCGGCTGCAGGAGATTGTCGGCTGCCCAGCTCCTACGCGATGATTGGTTGAGACATGAGGAGCGCCTGTGTTTAAGTTAAGCAAGCAAAGAAATGCCAAGAGAGTTCTTGCTGGTTGAAGTTACTTTGTTACTGTTACAATAAAGTTCTTACCGTTACAGAGTCTCTGGCCTTTTTCCTTCCATCAACCAATCTTACACTGGGCAATGATGTGGGATTTTCCTGGAGAGAAAGGACAGAGGAGAAGCAGTTGGAAGAACAAAGATTGAACAGCCAGAGAAAAGATGTCAGTAATTCACCTGCTTACTCCATATGACCCGGCGAAAGAAACTTGGGCTGTGTACATGATATTATTTAATTTTTTTATCGAGGGGCATTATATTCCAAATATAACAGACAACCGCAGAAAAGCGCTCTTCCTTAGCCATTGTGACTACAAAGTTTTTGACTCTGCAAGAACTCTGGCCAAGTCGAATACATTGCAGGCGATGACATGGACTGACCTGAGAAATGCACTACAAACGCACTATGCACCCATTTTGTCTAAATTTATGAAAATGTACGAATTTAGACATAGAATGCAGCAAAATGTGGAAACAATAAACCAGTTCATGGCCGCATTGAGGAAAGCCATTGTACATTGCATAGTTGCGAATCTGGAAGACACTCTATTAGACCAAATAATATTTGGAGTCTGAGATGTCAGGCTGCAAAGGCGTTTGTTGGCCAACACAAATCTCACACTCCGCATTGCACTAGATTAAGCCAGAGCAGCAGAGTTGTTGTCAAATGCCACTGAGTCATTGCAGAAAATAGCAGGATCCCCTGCTGCTGATAGATCCATGTTAACGATGCACCAAGGCACATGTGAGGATGACAATGAAAACAGAGAGGAGGAACAGAGCAAGTTGTGTCAGACGACCCAAAACCAAAACGATACGAAGCTCAGATGTGCCAACTGCGATGGGCAGCATCCACGAGCAAACTGCCATTTTCGGGAAGCAATCTGCAACTGCTGCAAAAAGGTCACCTAGCCAAGGTTTGCTGCACAACACTGCCAGCAGAACGTACTCTTCAACCAGAATCACCCAGGCAAGGAACACCCAAGAACAACAGAAACGTGAAACAGCAATGGAAGGCTAAGAAACCAACCCGAACTTTGGACACTTTCCAGATTAAAATTGGCAGCAATCGATCTAGAGACAAAATGAAGATCACCACCACAGTGACCATAGGCAATGTCCCCTGCCAGATGGAGGTAAACTCGGATTCTGAGATCTCTATAATGTTGTGGGCTGATTTAAAAAAGGCATTATCTAACCTTAAAAGGAGCAGCTGCAACCGCAAGTGCTCAAAATTAGTGACTATTAGGGAAATAGATTATCGGTTTGGAGTTGCCTTAAGATTTCTGTGAAATATCACCAATTCGCAGGCAAGCTGCCAATAACTGTCATAGGGGGACGGCTATCAAGTTTGTTGGGGTTAAATTGGTTCAACTCCTTGGGGCTAGAGGTGACTGGAGTCCACTCCATAGGATGGAACTGGGGCAAGGACCTGATCAGCAAATTCAAAGAAGTATTCAACAATAATCTAGGCAAGAACACTGGTAATCCTATTTCCATTAACCTAGATCCCCAGATAGTCCCAATAAGACAAACCTAGGTGGGTTCTATTTGCCTTAAGATCAAAATTGGACGAGGAATTAGACAAGTTAATAGCTCAGGGAATTTTAGTACCAACTGACCACGCTCGTTGGAAACCTCAATAGTGACACCGGTCAAAAAAAATGGCTCAATCTGCATCTGTGCAGACTATAAATGTACCAATTGGGCTTTGAAACAACGTGCTTACCCTATCCCTGTTATTCAACATTTGTTACATTCTCTGTTCTGGGAAAGCTTTTGCCAAGCTAGATTTAGCTCAGGCATATCAGCAGTTTCCTGTCAATAGCACCACAACCATTGTGACTCACTGTGGTGCTTTCAAAGTTACAAGATTGCAATTTGGAATAAGTGTGGCCCCAGGAATCTTTCAAAGCATTATGGAAAGATTGACGCACAAGATTCCTGAGCTCGTGCTTTATTTTGATGACATTTTCATCACTGCAGAAGACAAACCCCAATTACCGTCCAGATTGCAAATGGTTTTTCAAACCTTTAAGCCAGCAGGTCTTAAACTGCAAAAAGACAAATGCCAAATAAGGGTCCCTGAAGTCAAATTCTTTTTTATTATTATTAAAAGAGTTTTATTGATCCAAAAAAAGGAGAAAAATCAAAAGGATTTGCCTTGCACAGGCTGCTGTCAAAAGAGTCCCCGGGTCTGGGGAGAATGCGAGGACAACACTTTTATGAGGGTCAAGCAGCTTGGTCTAGCAACCAATTCCTTGTCCGCTATAATACTACCCTATGTTAGTACTGACCTGCAATGCCTCTCCATTTGGCATCAGCAATGCTCAGTCACACTTACCCCAATGGCATCAAGGCCCCTGTAGCATTTTACTCAAGAACATTGTCATCTGCTGAAAGGAACTATAGTCAGCTAAACAAAGAGGCCCTTGCTTTGGTGTCAGATGTCTGATGTTTTTATGAATATCTTTTCACCAACCATAAAGCATTGTTGGGAATGCTGGCTGGAGACAAGCCGACACCTCCTGCCTTGTCTCTCAGGCTAATGCGCTGGTCTATCATTTTGACTGCTTATTCCTATTCTTTAGTTCACTGCCCAGGGTCATGCCGACACTCTGAGCCATTGCCCCTTGCCTGCCTGTGGAGACGAGCTTGAGTCAGACTTCCCTGGGTTATTTGTGGATTGTTTAGGCACCACTTTAATTACTTCAGCTGAGGTTGCCACTAGCTCCTTAAAGGATCCCACCCTCAAGCCTGTTATGAACTGGTTGGGAAGGGGCTGGCCAAAAGGGCCGGTACCGGAAAAATTCAAACTGTTTGTAATTCGGAGGAATGAACTTGCAGTTCAAAGTGATTGTTTGTTATGGGGTGATTGAGTCATAATTCCAAACCAACTGCAAAAGCAAAAAAAATTTTATAATAGAAAAAGTTTTTATTGGTCAATAAGATACAAAACAATAGCTTACAATATGTGGAATTTCAACAATATGTGGAATTTCATGCAAAAGCAAATTTTGACAACCTTACATGAATGCCATCCTGACATAGCCAGAATGAAAGCTTTGGGGTTTCCAGTGATGCAAAGGTGAAGCAGCAAGAGGAAACGCTGAAAAACCATCCGGGAGGGATCAGTGAAAGCGGAGGCATTCAGGCACAAGAGAACGCTGGCAGAGTCCTCTGGATGCTCTGATTCTCCTTTTCAGAGGCTTCAAAGTACAAGTCGGGAGACCGATCAATCACCATTAGTCAGAGGTGACCAGAAACAGAAGATAACTACAAGGAACGCCAAACCGAGACTGCAGTAGGAGTTTCTCTTTTAAAATTATCCAAGGAGTTTTCTCTTTGCTAGAAAGACTAGAGCAATTAAAAGAACCTGATTTAAAGGAAAAGCAGCGAAGAAAGATGTGGTAAAACACAGAGACCCAAAATGATTACTTGTGTATTCAAGTTTGAAGTTGTGTATTTGATAAGGCATGCTGAGAAGTAAAGAAAGCAAATAAACAAATCTAAAGGACTTGAAAAGAAACCTTGTTCTTACAAAGAGCCTTTATCAAACAACATTGATTTAAAGGTTGGAAGCCAGAGTGATCAAACTTAATTTAATTAGACCTGTTGAATTAAGTAAAGAAAAGAAAAAGAATTAGAAAAAATACAATACTGCCATCTAGTGGGGGAAGAAAATTGCATTAAAGGCAAAATATATAAAGTGCAACAGGAAATAATAATGATGAATAAATACGTAAAAATGTTCCTACTACCACAGTGACTCAGATACTATTCCAAATTATATGCAAAAGGACAAATTCTATCTGGAAAAATTACTCAATACCTGTCAATAAACAAACCAAGGAAAATCCAGGAAGAATACAAAACAATGTTGGATCAACAAACCACTGACTATGAGATAATATAAGCAATTAAAAAACAAAAAGCAGAAAAAGCCCCAGGTCCTGACAGCATTCCAGCGATTTATAAAACATTCCTGTCTTCCTTGCTCAACCCATTTAAAATAATTTCCAATCAGCTCCTGACGGAAGTAATAATACCAAAAACAAAAACAAACGAACATAATTTTGTTACATAAAGAAGGGACAGAACCAGAACTCATTACAGATTATCGACCCATATTACTCCTTAATGCAGATTACAAGATCCTTGCAACTATAATAGCTGAAAGAGTCAAAGCATGACTGAACACTTATATTCATACAGATCAAAATGGATTCCTACACAAAAGACAATTAAAAAATAATATAAGAACAATTATAAATGTATTGGAATTCTACGACATGCATCAATCAATCAATTAGCCTTAATATTTCTGAAGGCACAAAAGGCATTTGATGATGTTAATTGGAATTTCATTAGGCAACAGTTATATGATATAGGAGTAGGGGAGAATTTGTCAAAAGTAGTAGACAGGATATATCAGGAACAGGAAGCAAGAATTATTATTAATGGGGAATGTACAAATAAGATAAATATAAATAAAGGAACATGACAGGGCTGCCCTTTGTCACCCCGATTATTTATTTTGACATTAGAAATTCTAAATGATAACATACGACAACTAAATCACAGGATTAAAAATAAAAAGTGAGGAATACAAATTGCAAAGTACCAGTACTAATACAAACTATAGAAGAATATGGGAGCGTAGCTGGACTAAAAATCAACAAACAAAAAATAAAGATGATCACCAAAAATATGACACCAAAACAAAAGGATAAATTGCAGGAAAACACAACCATACAAGTGACAGATAAAATAAAATACTTAGGAATAAACCCGACAGTCAAAGTAATGACATTAAAACAAGATAATTGCGATAAATTGATAGCCAAAATCAAAATAGATCTAATTGGATGGGGACAACTAAATTGTCATGGATGAGAAGGATAGGAACCGTGAAAATGAACATTCTCCCAAAACATATATTCCTATTCCAAACCATCTCAATTAGACTAAAAAACTCTTTCTTTATTGACCTAAACAAAATGACACTTGTGTGGGATGGAAAAAACCTAGAATCAAAACAACGAGCCTGCAAGAAAAAAGAGAAGAAGGAGTAATGGGGCTACCAGACTGGAAACTGTACTATCAGGCGGCCACATTAAGTTGAATAAAAGAATGGATGATACTAAAGAAATAAAACATTATTAACTCTGGAAGGATACAATTTAAAACTTGGATGGCATGCATTTCTAGGCTATAATAAGAACAAAATCCACACCTATTTTAACAATCACTTAAATAAGAGGAACATTAATAACATCATGGGATAAACTGAAAAAACAAACATAACATAAAATTCCAAACTGGGTATCAATAGTAGAAGCAATCTCACACCCCAGCTGGACAAAAAAAACACTGGACATATAAAGAAATACTCAGTGAAGAAGAGATGTTGAAATCCAGATGCCAGTTGAAAAAACAAGGTCTAGAACTTACAGAATGGGCATATTGACAGATAAGCCCATGTTACAACAAAGATTCAAAAAAGCCGGGTATTTATATGCACGTTATAGAATTAGATAAAATCCTACTAAATTCAGATGTAAAATGAATTGAAAAATATATATCTACTTAATGAGAATAAAAATGGAGAGGGAACAAATCTGTAAATGGCAAACCAATATAGGAAAGGAAATATATGTTCAAGAATGGGGGCAATTGTGGGAGCAAAACTATAAGACAACTAAATCAATGGCATACAAAGAAAATACATATAAAATGTTCTACAGGTGGCATATGATACCAGAAAGATTGGCTAAAATATCCAAGAACAATACAAATAAATGTTGGAAATGCAAAACAGCAATAGGAACATACTATCATATGTGGTGGTTTTGTAGTTTTGCAAAAAAACTACTGGAATAAGATAAGAAGGAATAAGAAGGAATAACTACTGGATTAAGATAAGATAAGAATAAGATAAGAAGATTAATAAAATGCTAGACAATCAAATACCTAATAACCCAGAAATATTTTTACTTGGAATTATAAACCAAAAAATGAACAAACAAGAAAAATACCTAGCTATACGTATCATTTCGGCAGCAAGGATTATATATGCCAAACATTGGAAAGACCCAAACTGCCCAACTGATGAGGAAATTATAATTAAAATTCTAGATTGTACAGAGATGGATAATTTGACTTTAAAACTTCAAAACAATGAGAATTCAATCTATTTCCAGATATGGGGTAAATTCTATGGTTGCTTAACAAACACATGGAAACACAGAAACAAATGTGATTGAAGACCCAAATAAGCAAGAGAAAGAAAATAATAAAGATGACATAAAGAAATCAATTGCAGTAAGAGGTGAAGGTGTGAACAAACACAAACATAAAAATGAAAGTAAGGAAAGAACGATAAAGGAGAAAACAAGGGAAAGCCAACAGTGAGCGAGACAGCAACTTGAAGCCTCAATTAATAAAAGAATGCATTCTATATAAAAGTATTTATTAAATTTACTAATACATAGTTTTAAATTCTTTTACTCATTATTTTATTGCATAAAAATAAATTGAGGTCTCATAAGGTTGCTAAAACATTGCTAAAACAATTAAGTTACACAGAGATGGAGAGCCCCGATTCTGGACTCATAGTTTGCAGTGAACGAGATAGTAACTTGAAACCGCAATTAACAAAAGAATGCATTTTATATAGAAGAGTTAAGCTTATGTGTAAATTATAATGTAATATAATGTAAATGTATATAACTGTATTCCTTTAGCACTGGTAGCTAATACTTACTTCATAAAAATCAATTAAATAAAAAACTTTGGTTTATATCTAGTAATTTAAGTTGGGTATGCTATCATAGGTTACTTTCATTGAATCATAATCTTTGAGTATGGGGTACCATTTTTCTTTCTCAACCTCACACATTGCCTTTTCCTCTTGGCATAATTAGCAAAATATTGCAAAGAGGGGAGGGCGGGAAATAAGAAATTTTTTTGATAATTGATACATAAGAACACAAAACTAGAGAATAGGAGAATCTGCCCAAGGATTTAAAGATGAGCTATGGTTCTAGTCATCCTACAACCACGACAGAACGGCTGGGAATTTGGGATTTCTGAATAAAGCTCCTTCCCTGTCCTTTGTCAGCTTAGCTCATTGTTCAGTGTTTATCAACTCAAAAATATGCAGAGGAGATGAAGTAAGAACCCATATAGCTGTATTCCTCAGTCATCTAACTTTGTAAAAAACAAGTTAGAAAATCTAAAATATTAAACCTCCTTCAACATGCGATGCCATGCGTGGTGTAGTTCTCCCACAGGCTTGGAGGGGAAAAAAGTCTTCTTACTGAAGTTAGAAAACTTGCTGCATCTTAATCACAATATTCTCCATAGCTCAAAAAATCACCCACAAAATGAAATAATAAAGGATTCACGAAATTGAATGTTTGAATTGCAAATACATTTTAAATGCATGTTGAAATAACATACAATCATCTTTGTCTGCAGTTACACCTCACTTTTGCAAATATTAACTTATTCAGGTTACTAAACGGTTATGTTATCACTACCTTTACAGTCAATTCCCCTAGCAATATGAATTCCAAATGTAGAATTAAATTCTGGGGAAATGTTACAAGACAAAACCCAGACTCTTTAAAAAGTACACAAACACATATATACACATACACAAACACACTGTTCTGCAAACAGCATGCTTAGCTAACCACAGTATAAATATTGTTCTTCAGGATGTATGTTATCGGATTTGTATCAACCAGTCCACTGTGATGGCTGTTTAGTCCAACGTGAACCAAGATGGACGTTTCCTGTTTCTTTCGATAATTCGCTTGCCTTCATCTTCAGCTCTGGGTTTTTCTCCTGTATAGAGCACAACACTTTCTACAGCAGGCGCCTTATGTGGTCCATTTTCCAGTAATTTAATTTGATTTTTTATGGCATAGGTTTCCTGTTTAACTTTTTCATAACAATAGCCACAGAGAACATGCTTCTCTTTCAGGTTGCCACATTCAGGACAAATATCTACATTTTTCTAAAAGAAAAAAAGTGAGTCTTAAGATGCAGTGGTTTGTTTGTTTGGTGAGAAAATATCTAATTATTTATATTTTTTAAAACTTTTTTCATTAATATAACAATAAAGTGGAATACAAAATAGGATTACCGTATTTTTCGCACCATTAGGCGCTCCGGTCCATAAGACGCGGGACGCTGGGAACGCGCCTATTCTGCCTGCAGACCGAAAGATCGCGCTGCAGGGCGATCTGGAGTGTTCCCCGCATCCCGAGAAGCAATTTTCGCACGCCCGCGGGATGCCGGGAATGCTCCAATATAGCCTGCAAGGCGATCCTTTGGCTTTGGAGCGTCCTGCGGAGAGATTGGGGTGCACGGAGATCGCTCTGCGGGACGCTCCAAAGCCAAAGTATTGCTCTGCAGGCTGAACTGGAGCATTCCCGGCGTCCAGCGGAGCGATCTCCCACGCTTTTTGGGAGTATTCGCTCCATAAGACACAGACACTTTTACCTCCCCTTTTGGGGGGGGAAAGCGCATCTTATAGTGCAAAAAATACGGTACACAACATATCAAAATGATAAAACCAATGCAAAATGAATAGTACTGCCCAATGCTATGTAGAAATCAAAATATGCCTCCAAATTAGTACATTAATAATATTCAGTAGAGACAGGCAATACTTGAAAGCTTGGCTCTGCATCTCAGACCCTTGATGTGCTACAGGGCTACAGGAGGCTGTTTGCTCAAGAAGCAGGAGTAAATTTATTTTAGCCTCTTTTCTTTTTTTTCTTTTTACTTTTGGGGACAGCTTGTGAAGGAAGCATGATGCCTCTGAAAGGTAATTTGCTCTAGCTCAACCTTAAACTTTCCAAGGACAGGAACAGAGGGTGGGTATGAAAGTCATTTGTTTCTCAGGAATCTGCTGCTCCCGCTTAAAAAATAACCTGAAACAAGGTAGCAAATAGTCTGTTTTTCATGGGGGTAAAGCAAAACCGCACTTAAATACAGCTATTTGGCAACCAATTTTGGTTCCACATTTGCAGCTGACAGGGATTTCGTGCAGCCCACAGACTGCCCAGATTTTATACATTCACAGCAAACCCACTATGAAAGAAATGTTCATTTATATTTCTGAACTTACTTGTCAACTTACTTCTACTGTTAGTGAAGAACAAAACATGTGGAAGCAACACAAGGGAAACAAAGTCCAATTTTCTGCTGGGGAAACTTAAAAAAATTACCTTTATTTTTATAAGATAGTTAGAATTCCTCCGTCTGGTGCGATTCACTTCAATTGTTCGCCTTGACTTTGGAGCAGGCATCCAAAGTATGCTTTCTAAAAAGCTGGGGTTTTCATAATATTCACTTTTTTCTTCCACAGAATTGAGTAACGAATCTGGAACTCGTACCGTTAAAGCAGGAGCTTAAGGAAAAGATAAGTCCAAATTGTTTCATATCTTAGTCTACTTAACGTAGCTTAAATTCAATATGGCATGCTAAAGCTGTTTTTAATGGGGTTCATTCTGAACTGACCAACATTCAGATTTCAAACTAATGACATCTGAAGCTAGCAGTACCGCCCCATATTATTCAATTGCTTTTTAAAATGAAAAAAGGCTCTTTCGTTCCTCATCTTTTTGTATGTGCCATCAAGTCAGTTTTTGACCCCTGGCGACTATTCCTTGCAGTTTTCTTGGCAAAATTTCAGGAGCTGCTTGTCTGCTCTTAGGGCTGGGGGGACTTGCCCAAGGTCACTCAGCGGACTTCTTGTCTAAGGGACGGGAGGGGACTAGAAACCACATCTCCAGCCTTCTGCAACAAAGTGAATCTCATAGCATTTTACCGTTCCTCTAACCGTTTGTTTCCACGTGTTAAGACTATGAACAATGCACGAGGGATGTAAACTCTTTTGGAGTCTATTGTAAGAGAGCTGCACTTTCAGCTTTGATACTCTCCTCCATTTAAGGAAAAATCGGTTTCTCTTTAAAAAAACCGACAGGGCGAGATGAAAAAGAAACAAAAAGCAAAAGTAATCGTCTCCCCGCACTTTGTCTCTACCATGTGCTGTTTTTTGCTTTGAGAAAGAACCGAAAAAGAGCAACAGGGAAGGGAACAAACAGGCGAAAGGAGATCGCGCGCCAAAGCCGAATCGGCTTCGACTAGCCAATCTGCGCGGCGTAATCTGTAAGAAAGCAGTTTCCGAAGTAGCGTTCGACTCCCCCCTTGCACGGGGGGACGCGAACTCCTCCGACGAGCAGCCTGGAGATCCCCGTGGAAATTTCCCAAGGAGCTCTCGAGGGCTGTCGGGATGAACGGCGCATTGGAGCCCTTACCCCATGGCCCCGGGCGACCGCCAAGCTGCCCCCAACAGCTTAGGAGAAAACGGCGGAGCCTGGGGAAGGGGGACGAGAGCACCAGCACCGCGGCCATTCCCTCCGATCCTTGCTCTCCCGGCACTTCCGGAGGCTCCGCCCACACGTTTCCACGAAAGCCGCGCTGGCGGCCACCGCAAGGGATCCTGGGAAACCGAGTCACGCTACCCGCATCGGGCAAGTCACCCGTCTTTAACGAAGTACCCCTTCTCGTTGTGCGAGTGTTAACCCTCAGTGCACGCGAGGAGCTGCCCACGGAAGGGACCTGTAGTCGATCTCGCCGGTTCACCGTAATTCACGGGGCTCCCATAAATTCGGAGCCACGTGCTGCTTTGGCGAACTTCATTTGTCAGAAA
>JANHFO010003010.1:55111-72128 GCA_032468095.1 Pareas carinatus | reverse complement strand
AAAGAAATCCAAATTTAAAATCCAGCAGATTTAAACAGCCAAAAAAGCACTTCCACTTTGAACAAAGGCTTTTGTTATTTCAAAGCTCTCATAAATTTCACTTTTGCCGCTTCTAACCTCTCACAAGCGCCATCTTTGATACATTGTATCTTTCAATGTCTTTTAGAAGAAAACTTTTAAATACTGAGTTAAGCTTCAAAAAAAAATACTTGCCAGAAGTCCTGCTCTTGCTCAGTCCTTTTCCGAAGGCTATAGATAAAAAAATCTTGAATGGAGGTGGTCGCGACGTTTCATTCTGCTTTAGCAGAAGCGTCCCGGGCGCGGAGCTTTTGCCGGATCTCCCTGGGGAGCTTCCACCCTTTCAGCCCCAGAAATAAATCCAGGGGCTCTAGGGGAGCTCTACTCCAATCCGACTGCCCACCTTTCCCGCTTCTCCCGGGGGAAAGGCTTCCAGCCGCCTAACAGCTGATTTTAACGTGATCCCAGGGCTGGCGGACCCTAAGAGTCCGTCCTTCAACGTCTACGGTGCCACCGGAAGTCGCATTGGTAGCACCCTTGATGTTCAAGAAAATGTGATGCAAACTTTTAATTATGTTAAAACATGTAAATTAGATGCTATTTTCTGGCCACCTTTTGAGATGTGATTTGTACTTTCTCCAGTTAATTGTAACAGTGAAAAATGGAGGCAGGGGGAAGGTTGTTAATCCACATTTCAATGTCCTGATTTTAATGGTTCAGCCTTAATGTTTTCATTTTCCTCTAAATATACCCTTATTGGTCTGTGGCTATTGGACTATTTATGCCCTTTGGCTGAGTCAGGTAACATCTCTCAGAAGTGGAAAAGCATAGAATCGTCTCCCTGCATGCAGGGGAGAGGCAGCTTACCTTGAGCCCAAGGGACATAATGGTACAGTGTCAAGTTACATGGAAGAGCTGGTAAGCATGATTGCAACATCTAGGCCATTTTAGAGTATGTTTTCTACTTTACTCTCAGACAGCCCCGATAGCTTTTTATTTTCAAGGTTCTGCACTACAATCATCCTCACTTTAAAACAGGAATGGTCTATCGTATGTTTATCTTGCCTACAATAAGAGTTCTAAATCTACGTAAAGACTATATTCAGACAATCCTATCCATGACTTTTTTTCATTTGTTCATTTGTGTCCAATTCTTGGAGATTGCTTGGACAAGCCCCTGCAGGTTTTTTTGGCAAGGTTTGCCCTTGCTTTCTTCTGAGAGCTGAGAGAAAGTGACTGACCCAAGCTCACCCAGCTTGCTTTTTGCCTAAGGTGGGACTAGAACTTACACTCTCCCAGTTTCTAGTCTGATGCCTTACTACACCAAACTGGCTCTCTGCATGCTTAATTGCTATAGTGGTTGCCAGTGTTTCTTCTAAATAAATGGGCAAAGATTGTAACCCATCACAACAGAAATGATAGAACATCAAGATAATTCTTGTAATTTGTTGCAAGTTCCTCCTAAATGTTTTTATTGCTAAATGTTTGACCAATTTATAATCAATGCTTTGCTTGTAACAACAGAATAAATATCTTGTACAGATACAAAATTTGATTACACTCAGCTTATCTGTAAAAGAAACCCAATATGATTCTCAACCAAACTAAAAAGATTACTCTAATGCACTGAGATAACTAGCTTACATTTTCATTTTTTTTAATTGCAAGCAATATAAAACTGCCTAATGATTTAAGTATTGAATAAATGATATGAATTGAAAAATTAGAGTATTAGTAAAAGACCAAAGCAAAGTACTTATTCTCAATATAAATCATAAACTGTTACTCTAGGCAAAATATTGATTTTAACTCTTTAAGATACTTGCATGTACATGTTTCTGGATGTTTGAGGCACTGGTTAGCCAGATCTTACCCAGTAAACTATTTCCCACCTTTCACAGTGAGAGGTGGACAGGTGTCTGCATGTGTGTGAACTGTCTGTGTCTCTCACTGCTCTTTCATTTTGCTAAAGTCTTCCACACATGCGGGTCTATATATGGGGTAGTGACTAGGTCAGTGATGTCTAACCTTTTAGGCACCGAGTGCCAGGATAAGTCTCAGCAAATGAGTCATGGCTCGTGAGATCATTGCCTGGTGCCGCTACTTTCTTTCTGAGCATGTGCATGGCCCTGTGATGTCATCACCCAGTGCCGCTACTCTCTTTCTGAGCATGCTTTGCTCTAGGGCGATGCTGAGGCAACTTGCCTTGCATGCCAACAGAGAGGGTTGTGCGTGCCCGCTGTGGCACGTGTGCCACAGGTTCGCCATCACTGGGCTAGGTTCACATCTTTCCAAACCCTCACAAACCTTTAGGATGGCACTTACTTGCCCATACTACACCAATCCTCCCTCTCCTCAAACAACAAGTAGAGAGGCCTAATCTGTCTAAAAAAACCCTAAACAAAAATCTCAAAATTCCAGATATGTGGGGTGAGTTCATTCATACTTGCAGGAAAACTATTCTGCCTCTTCTCTTTTCCCAGTCTGAGAATTTTGGGAGAATAATGAACGTGTTGAATGTATCAATTTTTAAATATAGTCTGGATTGATTTATTGAGTACTCCAAATCCATGTGAAGATTTTATACTCTAGCCTTAAAATGAATTGATAAATAATAAGCCATACAATATCAAGTTCAATTCAATGATACCTGTATAAATTATGAAAATCATATGAACACTGTTTTTGTTGCTGTTTCAACAGAAACAGTAACAAAATTACCCAAATACTGAGTTTCCAGGAGAGATTTCATTATCCCTTGGTTAATCCATTGTTGCAAGTTCAGGATGGAATTGCTTTTGAAACATTATTCTTACATATATTGAGATCTCAGAGAATACACACACACACACACACACACACAATTTGTTCCTCCATCTCGCCAGTGATGTATGAAACTCTAGTGCCTGCATAGAGTATCTGGCCTTCACTATTTATTTCAGGAAAATATTTGAATATGTACGTACACAACTCATTCATAACCACCTTACTTTTAACAATGCAAAAACTCATCTGAACAATTTTATGCCCACCTTAGTCTTTCTAGATGTAATCAGAGTAAGAATTACATTATTTGCAATCATGTTGGTCATAGATCACCCTAACTCAAAAAAATTAAGATTTTTGAATTTTTCTCAAGAAACACATTTTGGTGTGATTTTTATCTCTATTAAGGCAGAAATGAAGGAAAACATGCTCTTTAGATCTTTTCTTAAAGTGGGAGCTAAAGTTCCATACAACTAAACCAAAAGTAATTCAGACGTCTCCCTAAATGTGAGTTATGACAAGTCATATAGCACCATCTGTAGGACAAATGAAGGCACTGGCATAAAAGATCAGATTCAGCTTTAATGAAGATTAAGCTGTCTTCATTGGTTGGCTTGGCTTGTCGTGTTAGAAGCTGTAATTCAATAGGTTCAAACCATTTCTTCCAAAACATCTTAAAAACATAAATATCCCCAATAATTAAATTTTACAGTGGATCTTCAAAATGGCATCTGATAAATAAGTATGAAGCTAGAGGTACAAAATACTTCTATTCGTATCCCAACCAATAAATTATTATGCAATCAAGTTCTTACTGAGAATGAAAGCAAATAATAAGATTTTTTATTCCTACCCAATAGTTAGCATTCATTGGGTATGGTAACTATATTTGCTGTCACATATATACAGTATGTCCTTCTTCATTTTCAGAAGAGAAATGAATTTGAGAGACAGGATTATTAAGGAATCTTATTCAGAGATTTTTTTTCTTAAACTATAAAAATAGCACAATTACTATCATTTAATATTTAAAACCCAAATTTCATCGAACTCAACTGGACTTGCTCCCAGAAACTCATTTCAGAAATATGCTTTAAATACAGCCATCTTGAGTACTTTATTCAGGTGCTAAATGTTTTCTGCCAAAAATATTTGTCTTTTGAAGAACAAAACTGCTTCTTCTTTCTCCAGCTTTTGGAATTCCTTATAAGAAACCTTGACAATGACAACAATAACAAAAAGAATAGAAAAGAATCAACTGTACATCAGTGTAAATCTTACATCAAAAATAATAATAATGAAACAGGAGGGGAAATATTGGAGCTAGCGAGGACATTGTATCACTAAATTTAAAGGGACTATTTCTGAACGAAAGAGTCTAACAGTGGTATTCCAGTTTATCAAGAAACAGTGTAAGTGTTAATTAATTATTGCCAAGATGTTTGGGTAAGAATAGTCATCGCTTTGTGAAGGGATCACTGTAAATATTCACATATACTACAATTTAGATTAATCTAATTATCATTCTGTAGATTCTATATTAGATTCTCCTTTGATGTTGACTGATTACACATTAGTACTAAAAGCAGAAGTAATAGAAGTACCTGCCAAATTCAATTCACACTATATACACCAGATGTTCAGTCCCAAGAAACAAACACTGATGTTTTTTAATCTCTAAGGTACCAGAAGACTCTGTTTCACTTCAATTGTTTTAACATAAAGTTCAAGGAATAATGCATTCAAGTCATATTTCAAAGTGATATCTTGTGTTATCAAGTAATATCAATATTTTGTATTGAAAATGGACTCTGGATGATACAGAACATACTCTGCATGAAAAAAAGATTCCAGGATCACTCTGTGGAGCTGGAAATTAACACATGTAACAACTTTTAGTCGATGTATATATAATACTGAGCTAAAGATCCAATATATAAATTAATATAAGACACTTATATTCCACTCAGCCTTTTGATAAAATTTATACAAAGACTTTGAATAAAAGATCTCAAAAATTTAGAATAAATTGTTTTCTGCAGAGTGACATAGAATAGCAAACTGCTGAATTCATGCTGTCTGGTTTAATTTTGAACTTATTCCTTCTGATGTATCCCTTTTGTTCTTATAAAGAAAGGACAAGTTCTAATATTATTCTTCCTTAATAATTTCAGCAAGATGTTTCCCTTACCAATATAACTTGGTATCCCAATTGATTTAAATGTCTTATCTTCATTGCCAACTTGCCCTTTGGGTGTCGTGAGGGGTTAGAGAAAGCACTTGCAGGTGGGCACAGCACTGCTATCCTGTAAACAAGGACAAGAGAAATGGCTACAATAATAACAGAATTATTTGTCTGCAGATCATGAAATCTAAACAATTGTGTCTGAAAATTCAGTCTACTGAATAACAAACTAAGTAAAACCTACAGTCAGATAAAAGTACCTTTTGAGGTTGGGATCACCTTTCAGCTGATCTGCTTCTGTGCTTGTCAATGCTATTTTTCGGTTTGTATCCATTAAAATTTCAAAATCTAAAAAACAACAACATGTTTTTATAAAAATATTGCTATACACTCACAATTTCTCAAAATAATATAAGGAAAATGTATTTCAATAACATATTAAATGCAAATTATTCAAGTTACATTTGTTTTACTAACACCAATGAAGAGAAGTACCACTGTAGTTGTGTAGAATAAAAATCACAATTGATTATAAACACCTGAGATATGGACAAATTCTTTCCCAACTAGTCATCTTTCATACACAGCAGTGAATTCTTTGGCACATTAAAGCAGTGAGCATATGTAAGCATAGTAACTGAATATATACTATCAGTGAGAAAGGATGGGTGATAAAATTGTTTTTATTAACATGAAAACTTTAAACAAATTTTCTCTTAAAAGAAATTTTAGATTTCTTTTAAAATCTACACCTAAACATGATCGCCCCATTACGTTCTAAGCTTTTAGTTCATTATCTTTTATAACATTATGCTTATTTGATACTTTGTATTTGTGAGGGTGGGGCTAGGTCAAGGTAGTATTATAAACAACAAAAGCTCAAAGCTAACATCGAAAAAATAATGACTGAAAGTGAATCACTTAATTCCAATGTTCTCTAACAAGGTTTTAGTTGCTTTGCCAAATGAAAAGTGCATTTAAATGGAGTAACCATAGAAAGGGCCTACTTCTGGGCTCATCTCCCATAAGGTGAGGAAGAGGAGATAGCCAGAAGATCCCCTCATAGATACAGGGCAGTAGACAAGTAACCTGTACTTTAGTCATATCTCTTTATATGTAATTTATTTTTATGGATTTATATGGATGTTTATAATCCCTAGCACCGTGTAACTGAGTGAGCTCCCGTTATTTGCCCCAATGTCTGCCAACGTAGTAGTTCAAAAGCATGTAAAAATGTAAGCAGAAAATAGGGACCACTTCGGTGGGAAGGTAACAGCGCTCCGTGCTCCTTTGGCATCTAATCAAACTGGCCACATGACCAAGGAGAGATCTTCAGACAGCGCTTGCTCTTCAGCTTTGAACCAGAGATAAGCACCGCCTCTAGAGTCGGCTCGACTAGCACGCATGTGCAGGGGGAACCGTTACCTTTTATGGCTGTTTATCTCTATAGTGATCATATTTTCTTGGAAATAATAAAGGACAAACCTGAAAAGGGGGCAAATTGGAAAATATGGATATTTTTTTCTTTTGTTTTGTGTTTATAACTTTGTTTTTACAAAGGAAAAATTAAGAGCAAAACCAAGAAAAACTCTTCAAAAGCACATATTCTAATAAAAATATCTAAAATTAAACGGTGTATGTAAATTTATTTTTTAAAAGGCAATTCAATTTTCATATTTTTGACATAAATGTGAAAGGCTGTGCAGTAAGTGGTACTATTTGTATGGTAAAAGTTAATGACCAAAAGGGACAAAAGTAGCATTGGAAAAATAAATAAATTTAAAGGACAACTTTCTGAAATAAAGAACTCTCCTTAATAATAAAGAATGTATGGTCACAGTACTCATAGGTAGAGGGCAGTAAGCAAGTAATCTAGACCTTAATCATAATAGCATTTTATATATATAATGAGTAAATGGTTTGAGTAACAATAGGTAAGCTTCTGTTCAGTCTTCAAATCAATAACAACAGTTTTGACAACAATAATACTGTGACATTTCATACCTAAGCAGTAACCTTGAGTCAACTGTACATTTGATCGAAACAAATTTTCATTTCCCAAAAATGTAAGCAGGGCTGCCTCTATTTCATAACAATTAAAATCAAGAATTTCCTTTGGTAATGATGACAATTTCTCTGATAAAATTGTTGATGTTGTGAATGAATTTCCATCAAGTTGTAGACAAACATTTATTGCAGACAACATACTGTGACTTTTATCTACATAAAAGAAATGAAAGGAAAACTGTTAGAAAAGGAACGCTTTATCTGCTTGAATAAAGACATACAAGTTTTGCCTAAGAATTAAAAGCAATTGTTTTCATATATGAGAATGAATTATTGGAGATTTGTTCAATTCTATAAGCCTTTGGGAAAGCTTTAAAATGCACCCTCAATCAGTATTAGCTCATGGTCAAATTTAATTTGATATCTGTAACCTTCTTCCCACATTACATCCTAGAAATAAAATGAATAAGCTTAATAAGTACCTTCAGCCGGAACCTTTTTCTCCATCATCTGTTTCAACTTTGTTTTTATTGTCCCAAAGGTGCTTTTTAAAGAGGAAAGTGGATTTACTTGTTTTTCTTTGAAGACTTTTCACTTCTCATCCAAGAAGCTTCTTCAGCTCTTCTGCAAAACATTTTCAAAGAAAAACAAGGAAGTCCAGTTGCCTCTTTAAAAAGCACTTTTGGGACAATCATAACCTGGAAGACTGAGAATATCCATAGACATTTGTTATGCTTTAATACACCAAAAGAAAACAAAAGTATAAAACAAAAAAGAAGAAGAAAAGTGAGAGAATAAAAGAAACATATCATTTGTTTCTTCTATTTATACCTTCTCAAATTTCAAATTAAAGTTTGACATATAATCATATACCTTGTTCCTTCCACTGTGTTGATAAAGACCCAGATCAAAGGCTTACCATGTAGTACTTTATAATCTGATGTATCAGTGTCTTTCTAAGAACACAACAATCAAAGCATAATATAGTCAAAGTTCTTCCTAAATAGATCAATTCAAAATTTGAAGGATGTAACTTAACAGCTTATTAATATCTTTAAACACAATCTCCCTTGTCAAAATTCTCTTGATTATGTTGTGCATTTCCAGCCAATGGCCAAAATATTTGTTACTATATCTTCACATATATGACATCACTAGGATAGAAAAATATATAACTAGTCTTTTAGAAACAGTCCCTGAGGAGTCCAATAAAAACTGTCAGACCTGCCCCAGTCAGTCCCTAAGGAAAGCAAGAATTTATTGAGTTGAATCAAAAGAACTTTTACTGAGAGAAACTGGATGCAGTAAAGTCAGGCAGGAACTGAAGGTGCAAAGCACAAAGCAATTCTTTCGTTTTCCACATCCCAACTCCCTGACCCGTCTACTGGCAGCCAATACGATGCCTTGAAGATATTTTGAGAACTCCGAGGTGCTAGGCAGATAGACAGTTCACACTCAGGGCGCGATGCTCTTGAAACCTGGCTGGGAAGACGTTCCCCTCATCTCTAAAGGCAGTCTCCCCCTCTAATTCCCATGCAAGTGTTATAAGCGGAACAAAAAGTTGATCTACAGAGTTAACCCTGTTCTCAGTCCAAATTTTATCTATCATCTTAAACTAAAATAGAAAAATACAAATCAGTCAGTTTTTCAAGCGAACAAGAAATCAGCTAAAGTTTCTTCCCTAGTAACTTTCAAGTACAGCAAAATCTCTGAAAGTTGACCATCCAAGGGACTGAACGAACGTGGTCAACATACGGAGGTGGTCAACATATGGAACAACTGTGCTGATATATACGTGTGTCTCATCTTATTGTACAGCTTTTCTTAGAGAATGTCATACAGAAACACACATAGTGAAAACACAAAAATCATTCATACATTAAATACTGTATCATACAAAAACAACACATATACATATGTATTGTTTTTTCCAGGTTTCATCATTTTTTCTGAAAAAAATAATTAATTTTAGTTCGTTTCTTATTCTTTTTATGAAGATAAGCAGAGAAAGCTCTCTCAATGCTGGCTATGCCATTCAGCATACCTGGGCATTTTTCCATGACAAACTGCATTGTCAAATGACTGACTTCCTCTTCTTTCAGAATATCTATAATTTCTGTGCCCTCCTCATTTAATTCACTTAAGTTAGGGTTAGGATTTTGCTTCTGCAGTCAGACCATAGGTTTGCGTTTTAGCAATGACCCACTGCAGAAGCTGGGCTTGGTTGTGCATTTTGAATGTTTTGATTATGCCTTGGTCGAAAGGTTGAATTTCTCAGTCACTATCTCTTAGTAACTTCTCAAATAGGGCAGAATCATCCATGCAGATTTGTTAGATTTTCAGGTGACAGGAAGGTCTTTCGGCTGCAGGTTCTTGAATAAGCGTGGCTTTGCAGATTTATCAATCACCAAAAGTTTTAGCTTCTCTCTGATTAAGCTACCACACAGCAGAACTGTGAAACATTCTTTAGAAAGTTTTCCACTCCTACATTTGCCACCCCTCCTAATGAGGCTCCTCTCAGGCATCGCCTTGAAAAAGAGTCCACACTCATCAGAGTTAAAGATTTTGTCATCTTTACCACCGAATCAAAGTCAAAAATATTGTATTCTTTAATATTCTTCTTAAAAGAAATTCATTGCTACCAATTCTACACTTCACTTTTCTTGCCCTTGGGTGCAGACTGGACTCCACTGGTCAAGTTATAGAGAGTACATTAATAGTGTGTGTCAAGGTCCAGGTGGTCAAGATAAAGAGTTGGTCAATATAAAGAGGTTGGCTTTCTATTGTGTACATATAGTGTGTGTCTGGTCTACAAAAATTAGGTCAACGTAGGGAAGTGGTCAACTATGGAGGTTTTAATGTATGTCTAGTGGCTTTAAACGCCTTGAATAAAACTAAATCCTGACTATAATTACAAAGATGCACTGGCCAGGAATCCTCTCTAATTCCTTTTTTTCAGTAGTACATATTTAATTTTGTTTCCAAAACATAGAACAGAGCAAAGGTGAAGAGAAACAAATGTGCTTAGCTAATGGAATAGTCGAAAGGCTGAAAATTAAATGCCCTAATTCATATGGAAGTTACTGTTGAAAGAGAAAGAGAACGCATCTTGGAACCTGACTGCATCATAAAATGTCCATTTGTTTAAAGTATATTTGTGAAATTAACATCGATATTCCTTTTATATACTAGTATATAGTAATAATAATATATACTCATCATGAAATTATATCCATTTTTACATTTATTCTTTTGTGTAAACTCATGGGTGTTTGCACCCTTCTATTATTATTTTTCAATGCTAAACAATTTAAAAGAGAGCCACTTTAGTGTAGTGGTTGGGGTAGTTGAGATATCAGGCTTGAAAGTGGGAGACCATGAGTTTTAGTTCTGCCTTTGTGACAAAGCCAGCTGGGTGAACTTGGGCCAGTCACTCTCTCTCAGCCCTGGGAAACAGGTACCCTTGCCAAGAAAAGTGTAATAACAAGTCCCACCATCAACCTCAGACTGTATCTATCTACAGAACAAGAACATACAATCATGTACGATGTTATGAACTTTCATGCATACATAAATGCCAAGATAATCTATTTCAAGGCTGTTTTGAAAAAGTGAGTCTTTAACAGCACTGTTGACCAGAAATTGTTGAACTCACGTCAAAAAGTTTCAGAAAATCCCAGAACATCTCAACAAACACAATGGGATTTTAACACAATATAACTGTTAACTGCTAAGATATTGGCAATCTGTCTCATGTAAACTTAATTTGCACAACTTATTTTTCCCACCATACCTCTTCCCAATGTAAATTCTACATACATCATCCTAGCCGCTTTATGTGCCTGATGAAGTGAGCTGCAGCTCATGAAGAATTAATAAAATTTATTAGTCAGAAAAGTAGCTACCAGATTCCTGTTATTTTGCCACCATATAATATGGGTCTCCTACAAAATCTTGAAAATTGTTTGTACTTTAGCTCCTTCCTTTATCTATATATTTTAGCTCCCCTTTTATCAGCTGGTATTAAAGTGGCTCCTCTCTAAGGCCATTGATCCTCTCTCTCTCTCTCTTTTGATTTAATGTGGAGTTGGCTAGCTATTTAACATACAGTATATGAACTGAATGGCCATCTGTTCTTGTTCTGCAAACTTCAATTTTTATTTCTAGATTGACAAAATTCTATTACAACTATCTTGAAAGGTAATTCAAGAAACACTGTATTTTTTTCTGCATAATCCATCAGTATTGCTTGCCATGGATATCTGCAAAATGTTGTCCTGTGTGATTCTCCTAAGCAACTTTACCACAAATGAGTTTGGTGTTTCATAAGGCCAAACCTTATCTCTCTGGGTAACCTGTTTTAAAGGGAAAATAAAAAATCCCTGGTCCGTGAATTGGTACCGGGCCGCAGCATGCCAGCAACCGGGCCACGGAAACAAGCCAAGCCCCATTCACAAGATGCAAGCAGCATGCAAAACCACACCCTCAACCAGTCCGCAGAAAAACATTTTCCCGTGGAACAGGTCTCTGATGCTCAAAAGGTCAGGGGCTACCACACTAGAGCAGAGGTTTTCAAACTGGGGGCTGTGGACTCCTTGGGGTCCGGGGCAAGTTGCCAGGGGTCCACAGACAGGTCAAGAAAAATTTCAAAAAGTAATATACATTAATTTATCGATTAGTAGTTAGTTGAGTTTGTGGGAATGGGGTCTGCTATTTATCAACTATATGTTTTGGGATCCGCAGCTTTAAAAAATTTGAAAACCTCTGCACTAGAGGATCTCGTACTTGAAGGAAGATTCAAAATTGTTTTTTCTGATTTAGCTTTGCATCTGAATTACCTCACCTTGAGACGTTCTTCCTTCTTGACAAGCATCATTTATTCAAGCTCTTTAATTTTCTCCTGCCTAGGATCCACAATGTGTCCAAGTGTTTCAACTTTAAGTACTATATATACTTGGCTACAAAGTGTATTGACTGAAATAAAATGAGCAGCTCAAAAATTTGATGCTTCTTTTGGTTCAATTTCAGACTGAATCATAATTAATCAGACTGTCTGCTGAGTCCCAATATCTTTAGATTAAGTAAGAGTCCAGGGATCTTTCCTCCAATTAGGGACAACGTCTCAGCAAGAGAAGAATATTTCTTCCTCTAGGCTGAAAATGTAGTAGAAGGTATACGTAAACTTTCTTACTTATTAATTATTTTTTAACAGTTAAATTACATTTTTTCAATAATCATAGAACAAGAGGAAACAGCAGTTAATGTCTCTTCATGTTGCCCTGAAATCTCACACACAATTCCTTTCATCATCCTGCTTTTCTGTCATGGTGTGACTGGGTTTTTTTAATATTTGTTTTGCAGCTGGATGAGTATATCTTTAAGCAAGACTATTGCTTCAAAGATAGAGGTAGGGGTTTTGGGGGCAGGGAGGGGGGCTTTTATTTTGTACAGGTACTTTTATAGCAGTTAGAAGGAAAAATACAACTATTTACAGCAGCAGGTCCAAACTTTCCAGTGTCTTACTTTTTCTACCTGTCTCCCAGAGATATTTGCTAACAGCAACCCCCTCAGTTGCTTAGCTATCTTGTTCTCTCTTTCTCATCCTTCCCCCTCAATTTTTCATTAAGAGAGAAGGCTAAGAAGGGAAATCACTGAATTATTTTGTGTGTGCTTAAAGTCCTTCTTCACAGGGTTTTGGGCCTCAACTGCCATCCCTCTGCAAGACCCACTGCATGATGCTGGGTCTTCTGATCAGCCCTTTCCAGTGAGGGTTTTCTCAAAGACTCTAAGGGTCTGTCAGCTGCCTCTCTCTCACCCCATTTTCCTTGAGTTTGGAGTGAAGGACAGCCGCTTATTTCAGTCTTCTCTCCTCTTCTCTCATGGAAGCCTCCAGTTAATGATTTCACAGTCTTCTCCCACTGATGCTAGAAAATGGCAACTACACACCCCATCCACCTTGCTCCAGCTTCTCATAGTCATTCCAATGGCATTTTCTGCATTGATGCTCCAGCCGGGCACAGGCTCCAAAGTGGCAATAGGTCTCCCCTCCTTTTCTATCTCATACAACTGTAACTGGCAGCATTTTCCGCAGGGCCTTAGTCTCCAAACAGCTACATACTGGTTTTGGCCAATCAAAAGGCTGCCTTCATCTCTCCCACAACCCTCTTGGCAAGCAGCCAGGGCATCTGGGCTGGTACCTCAAGGCCATACCTGTTTCTCTGCCATATGCTACACTTCCTTGCTAGGCTCATTACTTAACCCAAAGAACCACTTTTGTGGTTAAGCTGCTCCAATAAAGACAATACCATGATATAGATTTTAGAATATTAATGAACAATGCAACATTACACTGAGAGTTTTAAAAGAAATATGGGTAACAGCTTTTGCTAACGATATAAAACTGAAAGTGGGTATTGCATTTATCTTTTATTATGCAACAAATATATATACTGTATGTGTGTGTGTGTGTGTGTGTGTGTGTGTGTGAGTGGGTGGGTATCTGCATAAATATATATATATACTGTAAGTATGATTAAAGTAAGAAAGTAAAAATGAAATAAAATAAATCTCTAACCTGATTTCACCAGGTCATTGAGGATTTCCTCTTGAAACAGTTGATTAAGAGTAAGTTGAGGAAGATATCCAAGAAGGCAGAATGAATGTACAGCTCTTAGTAAATCCATATGATCAATCTCATGTAGATGTTTATTCAAGATACTATTCAGAGAGTCAAGAAACCTTTTTAAAAATGGAAGGTAAACAAATATATAAATTCTTAATAAAATAAATAAATATACATATACTATGGGCTTATATATCAATTCACAGCTATATACTCATGACATAAATAAGGAAAATGTCTACATATTGCTATTTTGTAATAGGAACCTCCTTCCACAATCAAGAACAAAACACATAACTCTTCCATCATGTTCAGATTTGTTTTGTTTAGTATTAGTAACTCTTCCACAACAAATTATAATTTGTTTGTAATTAACTTTCACGTTAAGAATACTGGTACTATAGTAGCTTTTAAAATAATTATTATAATATCTCAAGTTTTAATATTAATTTTCAAAGATAGAATGTAATTTTCTTCACTTGACTACAAAGTTTTTATCCTCGTAGTCATTGTTAAACAAGCTATAATAGCATCAGCACTGTCCATGATTTTTATAGGTTTATCACGTTGATGTATTGATGCAAATGTACAGTGAATGTAAAACAACTTGGCATGTTCGAACAAGATGTATGAAGCCTGAGTGATGGCGATTCTTTTTAAGACAACACATTTAATTTTTAAGAAGAAATGATGATGCAATAAGTGCACGGACTATTTGACCCAATGCTTATTCTGCAGAAAGAATATCTACAGAGGGGAAGGAATTTACAGGCTACAAGCACAGGGCCAGTACTAAAAGAAGGCCAGGCTTGTGAAGACTGTGAGAAAGAGGGCCAAAAGCCACTGATTTAGAGTTGCCTGCAACTACCCATAGCCATCACCACATACCTACACTGCAAAGGGGTTGATGGGTAAGCGGAAATAGCAGAGGGTTGCAGATGGGACACAAACACCTCCCAAATGCCAACTGCGCATTGTGCGAGGTGTGCACCCTGAGTGCTGACTGGAGGAAGGCAAGACACATTCAAGCCGAAAATATTAAAATCCACTGACATATACAAAGAATGTCTATGCATCTGTTCCTGAATTACAGATCCATAGCTTCCCTCATGTGCAGTGCTGGAGAAGTTTGCTCCGGCCCTTAGTCTGCCAATACCCTGTAAGTAGCAACATTTTAACAACAGTACTTAGAGCAACCTAGGCAAGGAAAGAGCCCTTTCCCTCACCCACTTTCACTCTGAAAAGAAAGCCCAGATTCAGGAATTATGCAGAGCAAGCCAGCTTCCCCTTCCCATTAAGAATATTGTTTATGCTACCAGGACTAAATCGAAAAGTGGGGTTTAAGGCTTTTTATAATATTAAATTTTGCCTGATTTGTTATAATGACAGACTTTCTTTATTAGATAAACTCCCATTGTTTATTCTGATGGGCCATACTTATTATATTGGCTGGCTCTATTAGTTACTGAATATGGATTTGATTTGGCCCCTGGTTTGAAGGGGTCATGGACCCCTATGAGATATTTTGGTCTCTTAAGTAACTTTGACTTTTCTTGGACTCTCTTTTAATGATATATTCCATCAGATTTATTGTTGTGTTTTATAAGCTACCCAGAACTGTAACACATTGAGGCATCCTGTAAATCTCAAGGAAGGGAATGAGGAAGGAAATGAAGGAAGGAAGGTCATCTTTATATGCATCACAAGCCTAATATCATTATGAAAATTATTCAGTTTTATAGGGCCTGTAAATCTGTTTTCTATTTTCCTCTGCTCTTCTGCCCTTTCATTTCTTTTTTATTCTTTTGTCTTGGTTCCCCTTTCAAATATTTGTTAAATTCAAACAAAAATTTAAAAAAATTGTTTTACTTGGGGGCGGGTAAACGTGTCATCATATACGTCCTTTATTGGACTGGAGCAATCCAAAATTTGAGAACCCATGTTATAATACTCCCACCATTAAAGAATTCTATACATTAATTTGGTGGTAAACTTGAGATTATTTACAAATGATCAGAAATGTTTCAGAAATTATTTCTGAAATGAGTATTTACTAAAGAATAACTTACTCTGGGTTTTGGCCGATGGAGAGGTGATTGAGATTAGAATAGGCTCGCAAAATAATTATAACATCTTTCAGGTTCAAGGATTCTGGGTGAAGCATCACTTCCTCAAGAAATTTATCCATCAGTTGGACTGGATGAAAACCAAGATTTTCAAAGGCTGAAAGTAACAGAATTATCTGAAATCAAAAGAAGTTAAAATAATGTGCATAAATTTATTAAGAGGGTATTTTTTATAAATAGTCAAAAATGTTCTTAAGTCTGAGAATATACACTTGAAAAGAAAAGCAAATTCCCTTTTGCTTTCCTGCATCTCTGTTCCACAATCCTTAAATTCTAAGTTTCTCAGGCAAATTTTCCTCCTCTCTCCTTTGTGAAATAATATGAAACTAATCTGCTGCAATAATTTAAAACCAAAGTTGCATATCCTGGTTGAATCCTCCAAAATCCAACCATTATCTTCTCAAAGTCTTTCCAAATTGTAATTTTTCATAACACAGAAGAAAGTTATGATATGCATCAGAGTAACTATTATTACTTATAAGTGTCAGTTTACTTTAAATTGAATTGAACTTAAAGCAAAATGGCTGGGAAAAATATCCCTACAGAATGTGAAAGAATAGTGTCTGCAATTTGTTGGTCAGATCATACAGTACCAATCCAGTATCCGTCTCCCACTCACTTTTCTTTTCCCGTGACTTTCAGCTGCACCGGAAAGTCAGTTGTAACATGGGAGAGAATCATTTTGGACAGTAGTACAGTAGTCAGATTAAACAGTCTAGATTTCTTTTCTACTAAGCATTTAATAAATATTATTTCAACAAACCACATATTTGGTGACTGGTGTATCTATATCTATTTGATTATATTTTTCTGGTTTTATCACTAGTGGAGGGGTTGAAATTATTCTTACACTGTCACTATATTTTATAATCATGAGCTGCATTGAAGACCTTCTTAGACTAGATGGGAAAGTACCACTGTATCTCTAAACAAATGGAAAAATTAAACTTGTTCCAAATTACATGACCACAAAAACATTATATCACACTGAACATGTTTAAATCCAGTTATCTAGTTAAAAATCCTATTATACTTTAATTTTTATTTTATTTTATTTATTCTTTCCTATTTCCACTTTCCTGATAGCTTCTTCAAATAAACCAATGTCTACATTTCTAAATTTCTTAAACCTTAGTATCATTTATGAAACCAAACCCTTTTTATTCACATCATTCATGTTCCAGCATACATCAGTGAAATTATAGAGACAGATTAAGTATATTTGTTTTCGTAGGTTTTCACGGGTATAGTTATGTAAGTTTGAGCATGTTCGGGTTTTTCCCCGTGTAAGAT